>KN472075.1:16680-71602 GCA_000787095.1 Periophthalmodon schlosseri | reverse complement strand
AGAGTGCTTTTAGATTTAAACCAACTGGATTTCAGCATTGAAACAGGCAACCCAAATGAGAGGCTCGTGTGAGGCTCATTCTGCTTTCTGATTGGATTATCATCTTTAGAACCAATTGCCAATGTTTTTGTAATTAAGAATAAATCAGCATTACAATTGTTATCAGTAAAAGCTATATTTGATTTGAACATGTTTACCTCGTATCTGGGGACACAGATGGGTCATTTTTATGGAATTTAAAATCAAAATCTTACATACAGTTCCTTTAATAATGGTACATTTTGCTATTGTTTTAGATTTAAAGGTGCACTATATAACCTTTCTGGTGGGGGGTCTTTTACCTGCTTCCTTCTATGGAATGTTTCATGGTATAGCTTCAATTCATTTATTCATTCACATGCTGTACTGTTGAAATTCTAGGCAAAGCATTAACAACTCCATGGAGTTGGTAATGGTCAGCTTTGCAGACTGTGCAACTTTAAATGGGGAACTTGTGATTTCACAAAAGAGTTCAGAAGTCACAACAAAAAAAACTGCTTAAACTGATGCTAATGTTAAATATAAATGTGGATGCTGATGTTAAATATAAAAACACATTGCCACTAGCCTAAATAGCCCCTGGTAAGCTAACTAACTCACTTGTTTGGCATTGTACCTATTTCTTTCCTTTCCTCAGGGCGATTGAGCAGGCAGGTATGATGATGAAGGTGAGTTTGGTTACATAAATACTATACAAATGTGTCTGACGCACTCATATCCAGGTCATAAGGTAATATGAACTTGTATTGTCTGCTCCAGGAACAAAAGAAGATGCCTGAAGCCATTCAGTACATAGAGAAAGCCTGTATGATGTACATGGAGAACGGGACTCCAGACACTGCAGCCATGGCTCTGGATCGGGCTGGGAAGTAAGACAGTACTTCTACACAATACACAATACTGTTAAAGGTGTCTCTGCTTTGTAAAGAGGGATAGATCACAATTATCATGTCTTTCTGTGTGCTGTGGACACTTGGAATTGGTAAATTTATATACATTTTACTCTACCTTCAAGGCACTCAGTGCTGACAGTCATGGGAATATATTAAAATTACTTTATGCATCATGTACTTAAAGTGGTAACATGTAACTTTCTGGAGGTGGAGAGTCAACTGCATCATTACATAGAAATAGAAAGTTAAAACCATACTTTGGAACATTCTCCATGGAGTTAGATAAGTTTTATGCCATACTGTGGAATATTATAGCCAAAGGAACAACATTTCCACGGAAACAAACAGGAGGAGGCCCTTCTCCAGGCCAAATAAGAGTCAGGTTTGTGGAGATGCAAGCCAGCTCACAGTAAGGACCCATTTTATACATGTTTCAGTGCAATAAGAACATCCATAATGGAAAAAAAACATGCTTTTATTGTAGTCTAATGTTTGGCAAAAAAGTGGTTACATACTGGGCCTTTAAATTAATGATGAATAAGTTGCACGTTTAAACAACTATTATACTTCTTCTTATACAATCTTATGCAGCATATTGAGATTCACATTTATCATAATATTTTTTAAAAAGACTGTACTTAACAATCACTCTGCTTTGGTCCTTGCGTCTTCCCAGTTTAGTCTTGATGGAGACTTGGTTTGGTTCTGTTCTAGTCTTAATTCAGTAGCAGTTTAGTTGCAGTTTTGATATGGTACTGTGTGCGGGCAAGTGTGAACGCATTCTTAAGCTTAAGAACCAGAGGGCAACTGGTTTAAATACCACCCAAGCATCTTTCTCTTACCTTCAGGCAATGCTAGACAAAAATATATGAGTTTTAATTATTGTCATTGTCATCTCAAGTCTGAACTCTAAACTGCTCTAAACCACACGCTTTTACTGACAGAGGATTGGCTGTGGACCTGTGAATGTGATTAATTGCACGGCCCATCAGTGCATGGTTCTTTTCTAAACTGCTGCATGTATTTGTGCCAGACTTATAGAGCCCATAAACTTGGAGAAGGCGGTGGACTTGTATCAGAAAGCAGCGGGAGTGTTTGAGGTGAGTTTCCAAATAAAACCAGAGGAGATGCTTCTGTTTTGAATGAAGCTCACACATGTTTTCACTGCAGAACGAAGATCGGCTCAGGCAGGCTGTGGAGCTGCTGGGGAAGGCCTCCAGACTGCTAGTGCGACTCAGAAGGTAACTGCAGTGTCAATGAGCTATGTCCTTACTAAATAATTAATTAACATTATGAGACATTATGCTTTTTGGTGGTTATTTAGTAAAGAGGGTATTATGCCAAATCGAATTTTTTGAGCTTTCTACCATATTATAACATCATTCCCTCATCAAAAACATGTTGTGGTGTTAGATGTTATACATGCATGTTTGCATAATCTAGCGATCTCTCCTCCAACCCTTCTTACGGTTAGCAGTATGATTCTGTCCTATGCTCATCTCACAAGCCAGCGTCACTCATGCTCCAACATGGCAATTTTCCATAAACATACAAAACAAAAATAAGACAACTTGCCAAACCTGGTGCGATGTGCAGTAATTTCATTAGCGGGATGCACACTGATTGTAATGTGATAGCGCTCTAAAGGCGGAGTCACTTAGCATGGAGAGCAAAGGGAGTGGAGACTCAGAGCATTAAAAATGAAAGTGAAACTTATTAAACATCTTAATACGTTATTTTTGGTGAACATTGCATTTTCAGAATAATAAAAGATAACATTGTGATCTAAATATGTTATGGATTAGCAGTTAATACCCCACAAAAGTAACATAGCCCCTTTTAAAATGGGACAAAATACCTAAACTCCGCCCACAACCATATTTCAAACAGAGCTGTTAAAGTGGGCAGTGCCTGGAGGACTAAAGGGGACAGTGAGGAGAGAGGAGGGGAGGGGTTTGGACCAATGAGAGACAGCTAGACTTGCACTTTAAACTCTGCCTCAGCAGGTGTTTCTCCCATGATATCAGAGATGTGTGATGTCATAGGCCTCTTAAAATGCAGTGACAGTGTTTAATCACAGTTAGCAGCACACACTTGGCTTTTGACTGCTTTGGTGTTTAGTCCCACTTTAATTAATTAAATTACTATACCATACTATACTATACTATATCATTTGTTAAACCCTGTCTTCCACTATCTTGCTCTGTTTTCAGACTGGATGAAGCAGCGGCTGCAGTTCAGAAAGAGAAAAACATGTACAAAGAGATTGAGAACTTCCCCATGTGCTTCAAGGTCTGTTTATAATAGATGCATTGTAGTACGATACCAACTGCCACTATTGTTATAAATGTATTAGAACTTCACTACTGAGAAGAAAAAAGGGAATAGGTTCACACAGTAAAATGATACAATTGGCCATCTGAGGGCAGCACTAGGACTGATGCATATAAGTTATGAATTATAAAGGTAACATGTATTCCTAGTGAATTATAAAAATGCAATCATAACTGAACTAGTTCACTGCAAACTGCTTTCAGTCCTAAGATCTGGCAACCCGAAGTTAGGAGCTCATTTTGATTTGTGATGAAAAAATATGTACATTAGCAACTTTTGCATTGTGTAAAATGTTTTTGTAATTGGGAATGATACAACAGTACAATGTTGAAAGTTAATTGAACATGTTTCCTTAATATTATTAAGAAAAAAACTTTTCCCATTTAGTCTACTACCTTTTAAGTAACTTCTCAATGTTGTTTTAGAAAACCACAGCTCAGGTGCTGATTCACCTTCACAGAGGAGATTATGTGGCAGCGGACAAATGTGTCAGAGAGAGCTACAGGTAAGTCTGCACACATACTGTACAACTACCTCAATTTGATCATTTTGTTTTCATACAATATTTATTCTGTTATTGGGACGGTATTATTTACTAGTATGTCCATCTTGTCCTCAGTCTTCCCGGATACAGTGGGAGTGAGGACTGCGTTGCCATGGAGACGTTGCTGCAGGGATACGACGAGCAGGACGAGGACCAGGTGTACCGCGTGTGCAACTCCCCCCTGCTCAAGTACATGGACAACGATGTGAGTGCAGTCACAACAACAACATACTGTGTACAAGTTTACTCTGAGACAGATGGACCACATATACTGACATATGAAATAAAACTTTTTTTTAAATAATAAGTCATATAGAAAGTTTCTAGTTCTAGTTTAGTGCTTAGAAATGGTCCCTTTGTACTTCTTAGTAGTAGTTTTAAAATATGTCTCATCAGTAAAGATATGTATACAGTATGTACCGTAACTTTCTGGAGGTGGCACATCATCTGCATGATTCCATTGAAACAGAAAGTTAAAACCTTAATTCAGAACATTCTCCATGGAAATAGATACGTTTTATGCCATACTGCAGAAGATTATAGGCTTGTTAAGTGTGATCTCACTTCGGGGTCCTTCAGCTGATTAAAAACACTGAACATGTTTAGAATTTACTCTTTTTTTAGTGGAAACATATCTTACGTTAAAAAGAGATTAGCCGTTTAAAGCCAACAAGGTTATAAATATGCATCTATGGTTATAACTGTGACAGAAAGTGTACGAGGGAGGTTGCTCTAGGCTAAGATGGTGTTAGCAGTTATGGCAGTTAGTGAGATATACACTGGTAAATGGTAATCTCTATTCAAAGGAACAACATTTCCATGGAAACAAGCTGGAGGACACCCTCCTTCAAGCCAAATAAGAGTTAGGTTTGTGGAGATGCAAGTCTGCTCAGAGTAAAGACACATGTTTTTCACTGGATCAAACATAACCAAAATGAAATTGAATTCATATTTTAGTCAAATTTTTGGCTAACAAGTTAAATGATTAATTCCCACATTCTACTTTATTTGTAATTGTTCATCTAAAACCCACTGGATAAAATAATAAATGAACAAAACAAACTTGTGATTTATCCTCCACAGTATGCAAAGCTGGCCATCTCCCTGCGTGTCCCTGGAGGTGGAGGGAAAAAGAAGAAGGCTGCAGCGGCTCCACAAGGGGGCGCCAGCGGTGCACCTGCTCCGGCTGAGGAGGAGGACGACTATGAGGGAGGACTGTGTTAACTGTAGGACTGTCCCAATATGTAGAGAAGGTTTCAGCGGTGGTTATCTGGACACTGTTTTTGCAATCAAGATGTTTCGGCTGCCACCCACAAGCCATTTTTAATTTGATGGTACTGGTTTGAGGCTCTAGGAGTTATATTTAATAATCTATTGCCTAAAGTCAGTACTGAGATGTCTTGATTGCAAAAACAGTGTTTACATGACCACTGCTGAAACCTTCTCTACATTGAACCACGCCTGGATGAATGAGGGATTACACCGTCTCGTGACTGTCCCACTGCTCCCTGTGTGTTCAACCAACGTGACAAAACTTCCAACTTCAATGCCTGTTTTTTTTATTTATTCATAAAAGCATATTGACAAGAGGTATAAGGAAACGTAACTTTTTTGGTAACACTTTATAATAACTACACTACAGTTTAAGAAGCCTTAATAAAACATGAGCAGAAGGTTATATCTATTAAAAATGATCAGGCTTAGTAACTACCTATTTAAGGAGTTAAAGTTAGGGGTTAGGGTGTTAAGTATTTACTAAGCCTGAATCATTCTTAATAAACTACTTCTTCATTATAATTTAAGCCTTTGTTCATGCATTATTAAGGCTGTTAAAAGTTGTTATAAGGTGCTACCCTTTTTTATTTTTGTTTATTTTTATGTTATGAAAATGTTTCTTTGTGGTAAAAATGTCCAAATATGTATGTATGAAAGTCATAAGGGGTAGTCCAGTATTTTGTAAAAGTGGGTCTACGAGATACTTAGCTTGGTAGTTGGTCTAGGTAAAGTTGCACCGTGCAGCTTTTCTGGTCAATTGCACATCACCTGCTTGTATCTATGGAGATGCTATTGCTTTGCTTGGAATGTGTGTCATTACAGGCATGACAAACATATCTGTCTCCATGAAGTTGACAAGAAGCTGAGAGGTTATTTTAGCATCTCTACTTGAATAAAGGCAAGATGGATAGGTTTACTGCTGCCAGAAATGTTACACAGTGCACCTTTAGGTTCTTAATATTAACAATAGCTTACAACAAGAAGGTCTTGGGTTTGATTTCCAAGCTATATTGGAGAGTGCATGTTTTGACCAAGATCCAGGCTCGTATCTGGACCAGAATGGGTCAAATGCAGTGGACCAACTTCATAAAATATACAATCTCTAGCTTCGGCAAATGCTCCTGTCTGTTCCTCAAATTATTTCTGCTAAACATTTCTGTAGAAAATTAGCAAGTGTCTAATAGAACCACGTGCAAAATAATATCCCTGAACAGTTTGTATATGTGCTATGAATTGTCACTGTGATGCTGTACATTCTGCTATTTGTGAATGGAGTCTTAATCTCTATAGAAACAATATATATATATGAGAAGAAATCAAAGCGTACATATCTGTAAGTGTTGATTTGTGTATAGGCGTATGTACAAAGTTAATTTATTCAGTATTCACGGCTGATTCAAAGCCTGTCGGAAATGTTACTGCAGCAATATACAGCCTTGTAAATGCATGTATTTGGACAGAATTAAAATGATCAGTGGTTAATAATGGCAAGCTTTCTTCTATACAGTTAATAATATTGAAAATGTAGTTACTATTCAATTTTTAGACAGTAAAATGTCTGTCTCACGTCATAAAATATGTTAAAAAGGTAACTTGTTCTTAAGTGCAATATTGTACTCTGATACACTGCAAAAAATATCCACACTGGTTAAAATGACTTGAATTAGTTTAGATTTACTCATTTTTTAGAGTTGTTTTTTACTTACGGTTCAGATATCTGGCAGGTTTTTGTGACATTTTATTTTCAGTTGAAGATTTCATTTGTAAATAATTTTTGTGTCTGTAGATGAGTTAGAATTATTTGAATCATGCATGTTTGTATATTGCACTCAAAATAAGAAAAAATATCATATTGCCTTTAAAATGAGAAGGAAAATATTTTGGTTGAGATCTAATTCTACTGGCAATAATTTTACCGAAGAAGTTAAAAAACACTCAAATTAAGATGAAATAAAAATGTTATTAAAAATTTAAGTTCAAGTAATTTTAACTTTACAGTACCTTTAAACACTTCACAATTATTTTTTCCAATAATCTATGTCTAAAAAGACAGGTGGGTAGTTACATTTACTCAAGTACTTTTCTAGCAGTAAACAGTCAAAATAGTTAAATTAAGGTGAATGCTAAAATTCCAAGTACTTTGATAAATGTAGACAAACAATTTTTTGCAGTGTTGGTAACTTACAATGAGATTTAATAGAAGCATTTTGCAGTCCTTTGCATTGCTGCTGACCACGTCTTGTAAGCTCTTTCAAGTCCACTCTCCCAAACTCTGCGTCAATAAACATTTCCGTTGCGTGGCAGTTTATGGTCTGTGTACATTTTCTTAAACGAGTTAGCCAACACTTTTTCCATATCAGCGAGAGCGACTGCAGATCCAAAATGGCTCCTGACAGACGTGCGCTGACGGTCTGGCTTCCTCAGGGCTATTTGTGTTTGGTGCTGAGGAGGCTAATGCTCTTAGATGTTTAATGCGCAGATTTACAAGGCACACCCTATCGCTGGGTTTCAGAAGACATCACAACATTCTGTAGGCCAATATTATTTAATACATGGGGGGACAGCTAAAATTTATATTGTTAAAATGCTGATTTTTGTTGCAATACAGTGAGATCTTTGGTCTAGTCAAAGTAGAAATGATCAGGTTCAACGTGTGCATTTATCTTTTAGATATTTTATGGCAAAGTGCAATGTTAACAAAAGGAAAATCTGACTCTTGCACTAAAGTCTTCGTTTATGTCTGCTGTTCCTGCGATCACCACAATCACACTGACACATTAAAACAGTGAAGGTGGATGTAATGTACTGGTTCAGGCTCAAGTAAATGGTAAATGGTCACTTTTTATATGGCGCTTTTCAGACTTCAAAGCACTCAAATTGCTTTACATCAAGGAACCCATTCACACACCAGTGTACGCAGACACTGGGGGTGAGGTGGGTTAAGTGTCATGCCCAAGGACACGACGACAGCATTCATCTGTGGGAGCTAGAATCGCGCCGCAAACCTGAGGATCAGTGGATCTGACTGCTCTACCAATGAGGTTTATGTCACAAGGGGCATTTGAACCGCCAACCTTCGGATCAATGGACAAACACTCCAACTGAGCTACTGTCGCACCCACAAGTAAGGTTCAGTTAAGTTTATTTATACCTGCAGGTAGAATTGGTTCACAAGACCAATCAGAAAGTAGGATGAACCTCACGAGTCTCTCATTTGAGTTGCCAGTTTCAATGCTGAAATCCAGTTGGTTTGAACCTAAAAGGACTCTCTGATCTAAATCCTCACTACCTAAACTCCAGCACCTGCCGATCATTAATCAGTGCTTCTGCTGCTGTAGCGAATGAGAAAAAACGTACTCTACCCTAACCCAGTGCAAAAAAAAAAAAAAAAAAAAAAATCCCTCTCTGTTTTAAAACTGTAAGAGCGCAGGCTTCATACAGTTACTTTAAGAACATTTAAGAATTATGGTACAAAAATCAATAATACACACTTATGGTTTTAAAGCTTTTGGGTCAGGTGTCAAAAGCAATGTAGTCCTCATTTTTTAAATCTTGTGCTAAATATTTTAAAATGCTATTATGGTACAAGTGAGCAAAGCATTAAAGGGCCTCTGTTACATGCATTTTTCATCTGTTATGTTTTTTTCTCATCACAAACACATTCATTCACACATTTAACACACAAACCCTGCATATTTAGGTGTGTTCTGTTTCTTTTCATTTAACACACAAACCCTGCATATTTAGGTGTGTTCTGTGTTCTTTTCTCAAACTGAAAACACTCTGTTCCACCTTGTGATGTCATTGAATGGTAATACAGGAAGCGCTCCACTGTGTTTTTAAACTCCATACACCTTCAGTAGAATAATTTGAATAATTTGCAACCCTGGATTTGCCAAACTTTGAAGCTAACTATTGTTTAGCCTCGTTGAAACGTCTTCACTTCTCTGCGTACCAGAAGATATTGTAGACTTTCTGTGGCAATCCCAATTGAACAAAAGGTAAAAAGGCAATAACTAATGCTTATTCTAGTGTATTGTAGAGTAAATCAGTTCTATTGAAGCTTAAATCTCCTGATGACGTCACAAGGTGGAACTGGGCATTTTGAGCTTTGGCGATGTTGACAGCCTAATAATGCAGGATCACTCAAACATGTGTGAATGTTTGAGGTGGTAACAGAATTATAACAAGGCCAAAAGCTCACTTTAATCATTTTTGCGTTATATAAGACCAACCTGGTTCAGAGGATAAAAACAACTTCACAAAATGCACTTTTAAAACAATCAGATCTTTTAATAAATAACAGTTTCTGCCTGTTTACAGATAAATGCAAACTCCATACATTTTATGAACACATCTTTGACCATCTTTGACATTTTGTATTTAATAATTTCACATTTCATTCCCTATGTCTATGTACATGTAGTGAAATAATCATGGCAAATATCTATCTTTATCTCTCATGCTACAGTGTCTTTCTATGCAGTTTGGACCAAAACGCTTCCGTACTAGAGCCCTTATATTCTGTGTGATGGTGAATCAGAACGAACGCTCATAGATTTGAATGTCACTGCTCCTGGCTAATTATGAAAGGTTGTATTCAATATTACAGTATTTTGTTTCAATTTTTAAAGCATATTTTCAAATGCATTTATAACAACAGTTTAATTGTACACCAATGCCTAAAATACTATGAAAACATTTTACTTGGAAAAAAAACAAAAAAGCTAAACAGTGCCCACCTCTGGTCAACAAAGTAAAATTCCCTTTCAAATTCACCAAATGTCTGATGATGGTGAATCAGCTGCTTTGGGGTAACTCGTGACCATAAAAAACAACATTATGTAAAATATATATCTCAAATTGTATAAATGGCAAAGTTATAAATACATAATACTGTTTTTTTGTGTTTTCAAGTTTTGTTTAATATTATGGCATTATGGTAATAAGTTACTCCATAGTCAATAAGCCTCTGTCATGCCTTTCAATTCTTATAAACAACTGCAGAAAAAAATGCATCAAAGTTGGTACATGCTCTATCTGCTTTCTGATTGGTTGATCCATTTCCATTCAGAGGTAGTTTAGTTTGCTCTGCTCAACAAAAATCAAGACAGATCACAAAATAAAAGAGAGGAAGCTGTGTCATATTATTAGTTTAAATTCATTTTGATGCTTCCAATATTCCAATGGTGCAAATTTGTTGTTCAAAAATCTGGGGAAAATATAGGAGATTTAAAGGACCTGTACCTGATTTTAATTAATTCTTGTCAAAATAAATGCTCATGCATTGTTTGGTAAAAGCTGCTAAATAAGAAAAAAATGGGACTGTAAAACATAATCTATACATTTTACAGCATTTTTTCAGCTAAAAACTAATGGAGCTCCACAGCCCTTACAACTTTACCTTACACTTACAAGTCCATTCCAGTGCCAGAAGTAAATTTTCCATATTTTTTCCCATGGACTTCAAATATTAAGAGTTCCAAGACATGGTGGAAATGGGAAATTAGATTTTTACTTCCAGAATCAGGGAGTGGGTGATCACTGTAGAGCTCCATACAGAAGCTACCGACCAATCAGGCGCATTTTTACTATCTCAGACACTTGATTTTCTGTCATAGGGAATTTTCAAGAGTGACAAAATAATAAACAGTAGGCAGAAACTGGAGATGTAAAAGGCAACAACTACATGACACTATCCCAGACAGTTGTTTCTGTGTCATGGTGCAATAGGACAGCAGCAGAAAGGACAGAGAGGGCGGGGCTAAAAATTCAAACTAAAACATGTTCCTGACTCATGGTTTAAAATCAGATACAGGCCATGTAGCAACCGATAACGTAACACCAGCCAATAATGTAATAATGGCCAATAGCGTAATAATTTGGCCAAGTTTAAATATAATCAGCTGATAATGTAAAAACTATGATGAGCCAATAACGCAGTTACATCTTGCCAATAATGTAACAAGTCAGTGGTTCTCAAACTTTTCACACCAAGTACCACCAAAGAAAGATTTGGCTTTCCGAGTGCCACCAGATCTACACCAGAACTATTCCAGGTCTAATTTGCAGCTAAACCAGGTATGAAAGTGGACTACATCATTTCCACTGTAGTTCTAAACAAGACATTATCCAAAATGAACTCCCATTTGGTAAACCCACAAAATGAAGAGCCACCTGAAAGAGCTTGGGTACCACCAGTAGTACACATACCACAGTTTGAGAAACGCTGTAATAAGTTACACCATTATTGGCTAGTTGTTATATCTTTGGCCTGGCAAGGACAATTTTCTCTGATAATGTTAGAACTCCAGCCAATAATGTAAGAAATATTTGCGAGATGTTATAACGTTCATTATGGCTCACCATAGTTATTACATTATCAGCTTATTACATTTAAAATTGGCTAAAAGTATTACATTACTGGCTGTTATTACGTTATCAGTTGCTACTGTCTCTTTAAGATAAAAAGTTAAAATGTTAATTATGTACCATTAAACTGCTGTTACAAATGCCACTTTTCTGTAGACAATTCTGAATCCATCCCATAAAAGTCAATGATATAATCCAGTCAGTTTACAGTCCACACCTTCATATAACTTAATGTCTACAAATCATGCCAGAATAATACTCAAACTTTTACAGTCAAATCCTACTTTAAATACATACTTATTTCCAAACAGTGATATCTGCGCTCCCGTCTTCCTGAGAAAGTTAAGCAAGTTTGTTTCTCATATAAAGGTAAGGCCAGTTCATGTCCATTGTCTCTTATTGAGTGGTTTGTGTTGAATTAAAAAACGTTGAATATCCCATTTCTGCAGTGTCTTTATTGCACATACCCATAATCCTTTGTATTTCCAGTTGGACGAAGTTTGTAAATATGAGATTGTGCTCATTGAGAAACAATTGGTGGGAAGCCCTTATTTTTAGTTTCTGGTCCGTTGAAGCAATTTTCGCAAAAGTTTTTGGTTTAAAACTGTACCTTGGAATTACCTTTCATTCAAGGTATCAAAACAAGTGTGTAAAGGGAGCCGCCATCTTGAATCAACAAGTTATGCAATGAAATCCAAGCACCTACAGTTTCAGTAATTGCATTAAAACATACAAGAAGACAAAATGGTGTCCAAAAATGATCTGGTTGTCTTTGCAAAACCTATGGTTCTGGTCATTATTGACATTAGGACCATTGCCATAGCAGTTAACAAATCAAAACAAAATATTCTATCTTCTGAATGGTCAAAAGTCCTCAAAATGGCACCTATAACAGGAAATTGAAACCCAGGGGCCATCTTGAATTGACCACATTGTCCATTGAGATCCAAGCAACTTTGTGCTTATAGGTTGCTACGGCTAGATAAAATGATTAGTCCTTGATTGATTTGCTAGCAACAACTTTTCTATTGGAAGCCATCTTGAATTGGCCAAGTTTTCAACTGAAATCCAATCAACTTTGTGCTTCTAGGTGCATACTTTTTTGAGTAATTGCATTTTTAAAATAGTAGATGACTTTCAAAATGGCATGACAAGGCTAGTGTTAGTCCTTGATTGCGATATTCCTTGGAAGCCATCTTGAATTGACCAAATTATCCATTGAAATCCAAGCAACCTCATGCTTTTACGTTACTACCAGAATATAGTCCTTCACATCATTGCTTCATAGTAGATGGCTTTCAAAATGGTGAGACTGTCATCACAAGGCTTGGGTCAGTCTCTGACTGACTTGTTAGCAACGATATTCCTTGGTAGCCATCTTGAATTGACCGAATTATCCATTGAAATCCAAGCTATTTAAATTATGACTAGAATACAGTCCATTCACGTCATAGTTTCATGGTAGATGGCTTAAACGTGGTTAGCTTGTCTCCTAGAATCTTTTGGTTGACTTGTTAGCTAGCCTATAAAGTTGCGCTAACTTGGCTCAAAACAGTAGCAACGTCAAGATCAACCCAAAAAAGCCCTAGTTTTGTAGAATCAAAAGTCAAACTAGTGTCACTGTGTCTTCTCGCGTGTCCACTTGATCATAGTTTCCGGCGATCGGTAGAGGAATATCAGTTTTGCGTACATGTCCTCTTCCAGGTCCAGTTCTCCGGTTTCTCTGACTAAAAAGATGTCCGTGCAGAGTTTGAGGATGCGGTCCACGTTTGGGAGCTCCTCAAACATGATGGTGTGTGAAATCCCGCTGAAAAACTCACGCACAAATTTCCCAATGACGAGGACCACCGAGGCGTACAGGCCCATGATACTGCAGGAGAGAGACAGAGAGTGGTGTTAATAATTCATTCAAGTTGTATTTATTTTATAGGATTGGGGCCATTGTTCAATTAAGTGAGTTCACAGCCAGGTGGTAAGCCAATTCTTCTGTCTACAAACTCTGACCACCACCAAAGACATGGTCACACTAAAATTCATGTATGTAAGTGTCTTGCCCAACGATACAATGGTAGTGTGCTATGCAGGAAGCAGGAATCAAACTTTCAGTCATCATCTAAAAATCTAAGATACCTGGTTTAACTGCATGTATTTTTAATTTATTTTATTCATTTGTATAAAACACAACTTTTTAAATTTTTATTTTACTTTTTAACATGGATAACATCAGATACAAACAATAAAATGTATAAGTATATGTAGAATTTCTGATGGAGGATCCACCACATGCTTATTTCTATGAGGATGCATTTACTTTACATTACATTTACCTGGAATATAAAACAGAATTATTTTAGGTCTAAACTAGGGTTGCTTGGGATCCAGAATACACACTTCTTCAAACCTGGTCACCAGTGAATCTCCCTGAGTTTAGATGGGCGTGATTGACAGGCGGATTAGACAATCAGGGGCACACATGTACCAGACAGAATAAAGGAAAAAATATCACAGGGGGCTGAAAAATATGGCAGATTGCTGCAGAATCAATGAGTGAAGCACTAAACTTTGTTAATCTGAGATTAGATCAATCTGATTTTATTTGCAAATGATAAGTGCCAATGAGCTCTTTGTTTCACATGCGTCACTGAAAAAAAACCCCAAATCTGATTGGATGATCATGTTTGGTCAGACTCGAGATGTGACAGAGGGCATGGGAACCAGACTGATGTCCCCCTGTGTAAAAAATACAGAGATATTCTGGATTTGCCAGGCAAAACTAGGGTTAAACCAGGTCTAAAATAGGACAGCACACTTCCTGATCTGATTCCTATCACTATTAGAGTAATATATCCAGACTCACCCATATCCAGCCAGGAAGCCCAGACTGGGGGGACTGACTTGGTCGCTGAACACGTAGACGTCAAGCCCAGCGTCAAAATTACTTTTGGTGGCTCTTTTGTTGAGGGGCCCTAATTCAGTCTGGCTCACGATCCACCATGAGTCATTCTCAGCACGCATCAAGGTCACTGATAGGTTAAACATCTTTTTATCTGAGGAGAACAAGATTCTTTAGATTAATCACAATGCCAACTAGGGCTGGCCATATCATTTGTGATATAATTGCACATGCACTACTGCAAATTTTCATCTCAGACCAAGATTGCTAATGCTAAAGCTAAAGCCTAGAGCGACTTAAATAGGGGGTATTTTACGTATATGGGGTATTAACTGCTAACACATAACATATTTAGATCACCATGTTACCTTTTATTGTTTTGAAAATGTTATATTGGCCAAAAACAACGTATTAAGATGTTTCATAAGTTTCGGTTTTGTTTTTGACGCTCTGAGCCTCCCCTCCCTTTGCTCTCCAAGTCACTCCCCCTTCAGACTGCGCACAACACAATCGCCGTGCAGTCTACTAATGAAAATACTGCACATTGCATCAGATTTGTGGACTTGTATTATCTTGCATCATGCTTTTGCGTATCTATGGAAAATTGGGAGCATGGGTGACGGAAGCTTGTGGGTTGAGCATAGCACAGAATCTTACAGCTAACCCAAAGGAGAGTTTGAATAGGGCCTGGGAGAGATCACTAAATTACTGAAACATGCATCTATATCCTCTTCTATTTTTGATGAGGGAACAGCATTATAACATGGTAGGAAACAAAAAAAAATCTATTTTGCATAATACGCCCTCTTTAAAGACTCTCTGCAGAAGCTTTGCATGGGCTAAAAATTGTAATAATAAATTGAAAGAGATAAGACGTGAGGAGTTGAACTAGAACTTATACATTAGCTATAACTTAAAAACAAGTAAGTATAAATGTAATAGAAGCCCTCATGTAGCCTTAGTATATCGTCAATTATATCGTTAGTGCAAGTTTTCTGTTTTATTTCATGGTAAATCTTTTAGGCCTGCCCTAGTTAATACAATATGTACTTGAATTTATTGCTTGTTAAATGAAAACTAGTTATGTCTTGATAAAAACATTGACCATCATAGAGCTGCTCCACTGCTTTAGAGTCCGAGTCACTGGGAGCTCTGATGTAACGAGGAAACAGCTCTGGCAGCACCCTGAGAAACAAACATAAAATAGTATTAGATTGTTTATTGGAAATGTCTAAAACTACTGTGCATTATTCAAACGTATTCACTGCATTTGACCAATCCCTCAATTACGTTGGACAACCTACGAGACGCTTCTCCAGATCGTGTGCTGTATTTCAAGCAGCATGTTTGGTTTGGTTTTGGTTACTCTTACCACTGTGAGTTTACAAGTGACAAAAGCTTTGTGTTGACAATATGAAATGATTTGAACATTTGTGTTTCTTGCACAGCTCCTTTGGATATAATGTAGTTTTCCTCATTTTTGTGTCTTTCCTTTGAAAATATCAAATTTTGTGCATTATTTAATGTATTGTTCAGTAAACACACTGAACAATAAAGTAAACTTGTGCCTTGGTCTTACACTTCTTTGTTGGTAGAGCCAAGCAGTAACTCGACGAGCTCCTTCTTTGTGTGAGACTCCAGAGTCTTCACTAGTTTCCCCGACGCAATCTCAGCCTTCGCTCCCAGACTCAGGTTTCTATCATTCACAAAGGAAAAAAATATATGTTTACTGATAGTAAACTCAAATTTCATCCCACGAACAAGTCAAAGTTAAAATTGGACATTAAATACATTTTTTACTTTATTTTGTTTATTCATTAATTTAATGCTATTAATTAATCAGGAACTACCACTGGGATTCAGAATCTCTTTTACAAGAACTAATTAATATAGACACAACTACATTGAACAAAACTAGACTTAAATTATATCAACACGTTTTTTAAGTGTTGTCCATGCTAAATACAGCTTCGAGAGTAAATGAGAAGGGGAAAGTATTATCTAATTATTGCATTATCTCATTATTCTAGTTGTTTTTACTGATCATGTAAATGTACCCAGTGATAGTTTGATATGTCGGGGTTTATAATAATTAGGGCTGTAGTCGACCTAAGAAATTCTTGGTCGACTAAAGACATGTCCTGCCAATCTATTCGTTGACTAAAAAGTGGGCGTGGCAAAAGCTCTCAAAACTATTACGTATCTCTATGTATCTGACCCAAACTGCACTCACAAGACTACACCTGCAGGGGGAGTTTATGCAGAAACAACTATGTATGCAGAAAACAGAACTAGAAAACTATGTATTTATATAAAGACAGATTAAACTTGAGAATCATGAGTTTAATCTGCCTTTTTAATTATAAATACCAAAAAATACCAAATCTTCAGCTAACTCACTCACTAACTTCTCCTTTCTGCTGTTGTCCCATATCGATCCCATATGAATCCTTATAATGTGAATAAAATTAGATTAGTTGACTAATACAAATTTTGGTCGACTAAGACTACATCGACCAGTTAATTGACTACACGGCTAAAGGACTGCAGCCCTAACAGAACCACAATTAAAGAGCATATACGTATATAATATAATGTATATGGAGGAGTGAGCCTGTTGCCCTGTACCTCTGCACAGACCAGGACACAGTGATGGGGAAGTCTTCGTCGGTTTCTAACATGTTGATGAGGTTGGAGAGACTTGGGGGGCTGATGGTCCACAGAGAGTTTGAACTGCCTTTGAGCTCAGCGATGATCAGGTCCTCATGCATGTAGCTCTCTAGCCACTGCAGCGCCGCCTACAGGACACACACACAAACAATGTTGTCAAGGTGGCAGAAACTACTAAGGTACAGACTTGATACTCAATACCGGTTCTGATCCCACGATGATAATTAAATAAGATTTTTATTTAGACAATAGAATGTGTTTTTCAACATTAAATCATAGTACTTTCTTTTATATTACCATAGCCTCATTTCCACTGGCACGGTTCGCTTGGGGCTGCCTTGGTGCCAAACAGTTGGGATGGGGGGCACCCCCAGCTGGGGAGTATTTCCTTTACAGACGGCCCAGGCCGTTTTTGGGCGTGATGCAGGTCTAGCAAGACACACCCAGAGGTGTGACAAAGGCCAAAACAGACCAACAGCAGCACAAGAATGAGCTCGCGGGGTTGAGACTGGATACGCCTCCAGTCATTGGAGGACCAACAATAAACGATCATCATTAAGATAGCAAAAAACTAATATAATCATAAAATAATAGTTTCTCACCAGACGCTGTCTTGATCTTGTGATATACTGCTGTATTTCCAGTGATGGAAACTTATATGTTGAGCCGATATGCTTCGCAAAACAGACCTATCCAGCTATTTCCTGTTTATCGATGCATGGTACTCCCGTCAAGATAAAGTATATTAGATTTGCAGTGTATAATGCAACTAGCACTAGCAAACCCCAATGCATTAAATAAAGAGGGGTTAAAATGTGCGTAAAGGTGCAGATAAATGAAATAAATGCAAAAAAACGGAATTAGTTTAATGTTTATGCTAGCTTAAGCCTCGTCTCACAGCGCCACAAACTTGGTATACTAAATGTTTTTTTGTGATTCTCTGAGATCAGCATTATGAGAGTACAATTCAGGCACGATTTAGATTTTATTTATTAAGCTCCAATGACTGCACGGGGGTGTGACTAGCACTACCGGTCCTTGGTCCAAAGCGTTCCAGACCTCTTTGGAAGGTAGTACCTCCAGCGGTCCACTCTGGATCTTTAAAAGGGGGTGGTACGGATCGCTTTATGCAGTGCGAACACTGAGGGTCTGCACCGAACCGCCCCATACCAGCCCTATGGAAATGAGGCTCATGTGGCCTTATATCTGTGTAATCCCTCAATCGTGTCTCAATGTGTCTTATACTTGTTCTGATACAGCTCAAGATCATTCTAAAGCTATTCAGGAAAGGTTCATTTCTGTCCTGTGAATGTGACATTTAGTATCGATACCTGCTCCAATGAGTGTCTAGTTTTGATACTAGTTTTAGTATCGATGAGTATATGATGTTATGTGATTTTGGCCACTGTAAATAAGACGGTGATTTTAACTGTCATGTATTATGACAGTGAACTTTCCAATTCATGGGTTTCACCTTCCTGTTTATAGGCCACATTTTGAGGACTGTTGCCCATTCAAAATATATGTTTTTTGTTGGTAACTCTTGCTAACAATGCAATTTCTTGTAACTCTGAAACCTATGGCGAATCTGGGTTAATATTTTGAAATAAATAACTTTTTAATTTAATTTTTTTTTTTCTTTTATACGTACGTCATTATCCACATATTTCCTCACAAACTGGTCGAACTCGGCTGGTGTCACATTATGGAGCTGTTTCTGCTGAGCGCTCATGGTGAAAATGGGCTGAAAAAGAGGTTCAATCAAACACACTGAGCAAATGACAAAAATATTCACTGTTGTTTACCTAATATTGAATCTTATTTTGTCGTAATAAAAACAACTAAAATGTCTTTCGATATTAATCACCTAAAGGTACAGTATGTAACTTTCTGTCACTTGCAAGATTCCATGGAAACAGAAAAATAAAAAATTGATGTGTTTAATGCCATACTGCGGAATATTATAGCCAAAGGAACAACAAGCAGGATGAGGCCCTCGACCAGACCAAATAAGAGTCAGGTTCCTGGAGATGTAATCCTTTGCTATAAACACAACCAAAACATGCTTTTATTTTAGTGTATTTTTAGTGTATTTTGGGCTACAAAGTTACATACTGTGGCTTTAAATGCCCTTAAAAAAGTCAGACCACATACTTTTACTGACAGAGGGCCTACTGGGCCTAATCACTGACGATTAGAAATGACTGAATCTTGAGCTCCATTAAAATGTGATTAATTGCACACAGCCCTACATTTATTACAACACCACAATCTGGATTTATTGATTTTTTTTCATGAGTAACATTTGTACCTGAAATCCTGCCAGTGTGATTTCGAAGGACACGTCTTGGGGTGGGTTGACAACTCCAGCCACAGATTTGACCAGGGACATGAAGAGCAGAGGAAACCAGACGATACAGATGAGCAGCACCACGATCATCCCGCCCATACCATATTTCACCACCTTCTTCTTCTTCTGCCCACGAGGCTGCGGGTACCTCTGCAACACATAAACAAGATTTTATTATTTACAGAGTGGACATTACATTATATAAATAATTGCAGATCATGCACTTTTCTAATTATACCCAATCAGCCTAATAAATCATCCCATTAGAATTATAAGGTTATATTTGTGTTCTGGTTAGTTCTGGGATACTTGCATTTAAAGTTCTAAAAGCTCATACTGATATTTTGCAGCTGATGTCATCAACATTCCCTCGGGGTGTGAGGCTAACTTAAGGAACTGCCCTGTCTGAAGCTCTGTGACTTATGTTAGACTTTAACACAATCTGACCATAAAGACTGGTCTTGGCTGCAACTACAAGAGAAGAGCTGATTTTGTGCTGCTAAACAAGCCCCTCTCAAATAATATTACAGTCACCAGCTAGCAAGCATTAGCTAACAGTTTTTCAGTTAGTTCTTCTCACCCTTTTTGTTGAAAATCAAACACCTAAATGAGTTTATGATCACAGGCTCCTGAAAATGTGTTGTTTAAAACATGTTGTGTTTAAATATCTTAAAACCTGTGTTCAGGCTGTGTTTGCTAATATGTGTATTGTGTCACCATAATAACTGTTGAACATTCTGCCATAGACATACATGCAGTACATCCTCAGCATGATGTAACTGCAAAGTATCAATTGCACAATGGAACGGAAAAATTGTTTCTTTCTCATAATAAACAAAAAATGCACCAAACCCTACAAAATCCTGATTAAGTGTGCAGAAGGTATTTGGGAACAAGAATATATTAGTAACTCAATTCTGACAAAAATGTTTGATAGAGACAAGGCCACATACTGTTCCATTACTATACAAAAGTTACTATACAGGTGGAAAATCAGAGACACGATGGTTTACAAGTAAAAAAAACCCAACACATTCTGAGCGATACAAGAATATTCGAGAACAAGTCTTCTATTATCATTTTAAAATTATTATCAAATAAATGGAAAAAAGTACTAAATAAAGACCTTTTCAGACTCCCTCCAGCACTTGAGTATGAAGATGTGTGCATAGATGTCCTCTACACAGATCCAGCTGGAGAGAGAGAGCGACGTGTCGGTCCAAACCCAGTCCATCACAGCCCGCAACTCAGTCAGGAACGGAACCATGCGGAAACTATATGCAACATATACACAATATAAAGTTAAGTTATGAACTACAGGACATAGAATATTAGTGAGTCTTTACAGTCGAAGGTCTGGGAGCGCACCTTCCCATCCAGTTCTTATAATGTTCACTTACGTTTTACTTTTTGTACGACTCTTTAAGATTTGTGCGCAAATGTAAAGTGCATTATAAATAAAATGCATTATTATTATTGAATGATGACAAATTAATCTGGAAAACACTGACCAAACCAGGTTTACTGTAAGTCAGGTTTAAAACCAGTCACGTGGTTACCTCCTTTATATTTGTTTAATAGTTTGTAAAATATGAAATAGTTTGTCAGAGATACTTCATCTAAAATGGAGGTATTGCTAGAATACAGTGTTTAGTTAACAGGAAGTAGTTTGTGTATTGTATTTGCCAAATATGTTGTTTCCTACCAAAAAAACAGGGTTTTTATGTTTCAATAATTATTGAGGACAGTCATTTCAATAGACTCTGAAAATGAACTGAACACTGGAACAATTCAGTGGATGAACCCATAACCTCTACAAAAATATTCAGAGGAAGTATCAAGAAGTAGACAGTGGCCTTGCACCTTATATAAATGTTATGAGAAAGTTACTCCAGTTAATGAAGTAATACCCCCCCCCCCCCTCCCTCCTCCTCTCTTCTCCTCCTCCTCTCATCTCTTCCTTCTACTTTCCTCCTCATCTTCCTCTCTGCTCCTCCTCCCCCCTCTTCCTCTTCCTCCCTGCTCCTTTAGCCTTGGGTCTGTTTGTTCAGCTGGAGCAGTGATAGCGTTAGCATAGCTCACCCTTGGAACAGAAAGAGGTTGACATAGTTGTAGCTCTTGGTGAGGAAGTTGCCGAGGACACGAGTGGGGTAGCCGCATCGGATCTGGTACGCTGACAGCCCAAAGTAAATACACTTAACAAAGTACCACATCTGAGCCACGCGGTTTTCACTGAAGCGCCTGAGGAAGACAGAAAATGTTTTTATTATCAGATGGGTGTAGACAAATTAGTACTACATCAAACATTTACAATTTACATTTACATCGCAAACATTTACGATTTAGAAATCGGGCTAGACCTGGCCGTCAATCTGATTCTTATTCAATCCTGATTCAGTACTGGTTTGGCAATTTGCATTGCAAGATGGATTCTCGCAATATTTTTGAGTTCACAAACTCCCCAGAATCCACCTTGAGACACTCCTGCTGTTCAAATTCACCCAACTGCAGAGAGACCAATCACAGAGCAGCATTGAGGTTTATGTGGAAGGCAAAGGTGAAGTGCTCAAATGAATCAAAACAAACATGACGACACAGAGGGACGTACTTGAGCCTATTTTAGTGAAAAAATATACTAGTTTGTTTGTGAAAAATGTGCAAAAGGTAAGGTTTTAAGAATTTAACAAAAGTTGCATTTTCGGCTTGTTCCGCTGTTGTGACACTTCGACCAATTAGATTAAAATATTCAACATTCTGCATTTTCCCAATCACTTTCAGTGAGAGCTGTTCCAGAGTGATAAATGTGTAAAACCCAATTCAGAGTGATACACACATCAATCTGACATTATGTACATTATGCACATTATTCACATTATGCACATTATTTAACACCAAATTGTGTTAAAAGTGAAGCGTGTCCAAAAAATCTGCCCCAGTAATGGCCCTGAATGGCCCCCTGGCCCTGTATAGATAAAGACACCTCCAGGACGACTTGAATAAAATGATTAACACAGCTCCAGGTTTTTTATTTTAACATACAGCAAAGTAATGGCAAGTTAAAAGTAAAAAAAGTAATTAACACTGCACTACATCTTTTGGAAAAGTTTTATCTCCAAGGCAAAGTGATAGTTGAGTGTGCTCTTACTTATCAGTGACTCCGGGCAGAATGAAGAACATCCAGAAGTGAATCCCGAACACGAGGATGACCTGGAAAATGACCTTTCCCATGACAGATTTCCTCAGGTACAAGGCCCGGTCCACCACCATGGTCCCAAACTGGATCAGAACCATCACCAGGAACGGACCTGGAACCTGGTCTTCAGACAAGGAGGACGTGATGTCTGCGGCCGAGTGTTTCTGAAATAAACGTGTAAAGTAGGGCATGATGTAATGGATCATTATTTGAGTGCATAAATACAGCCAACATTTCTCGCCATCTGCACTTTCCATCTTATACTTTTATGTTTATGTTTTATGTTTGTTTATAAATACAATAAAAAACAATGTTGGGTTCAATAAGACGACCAGTTGTTACCCACTTCTTTATGATAAAATGTATTTATAGTAGGGTTGTTAAAATTTGAAAAAATCAGAAACTAATCCATACTAAAACTTGCATCAAAACTAGATTCTCATTTGAGCAGGTATTGGTACTAAAAAAGTCACAGGACTAAAATGAGCCTTTCCTGAAAAGCTTTATAATGATCCAGAGCTGTATCAGGACAAGTATAAAAGGAAATAATATAAAAGGAAATACTATGATTTAACTTCGAGTCTTTTCCTTAGTATCGGGATCGAGTTTGAATTTTTTGTATCATGACAAAACTACTTCAGACTTCTTTCAATATATTTCTATTCATGTCAACAGTCCATTTCTACAAATAGAATGAGAAAATGTAACTCGAAACAATACAAACTTCCATACTTCAATGAAAGAAATTAATGGTTGAAATGAAACAAATACCAAAATATACATATAAACTAGTCAATCTGAATCCAGATTAAACTAATACAATAACTTTTACTAATCTAGATTTTTTCTCACATCTGCACCAAATCACACTTGGCACTCACACTTCTGCCTAAACTTACCCCAAAGGCCCAGAACCCAAAGACAATGATGATGAAGTCCACAGTGTCTGCGAGGAACATCATGACATAAACATCTGTGACAGCGCTGTAGTCCGGGTGGATCAGGTTATAGAAGAACTGCTTCATGGGCAGGTAGATCTCAAGAAACCTGCAAAACAATACAAACAATTAAAGAGAGGGTATTCCACTTCTATGGGGTATTAATTGCTACCACATAACATACTTAGATCACCATGTTACCTTTTATTGTTTTGAAAATGCTATATTCGCCAAAACTACTGAACTTACAAAAATTTCTGACGCTCTGAGTCCCCCTTCAGAGCCTTATCACATTACAATCTCTGTGCATTTTGCTAATGAAACTACTGCACATCGCATCAGGTTTGTGAAGTTGCAGTGTATTGTTTTGTATCTTGTTTTTGTATATTTATGGAAAATTGTCGTGTGGGAGCATGGGTGATGTAGGCTTGTGGGCTAAGCAATTGGACAGGATCGTGCTGCTAATCATATGGAGGACTGAAATAAGACCCGGGAGAGATTGCAAAATGACTGAAACATGCATGAAAGACATATAAAAACACTTCATTATAAAGTGGACCTATTATGCAATGTCCCAACCAAATAAATAAATAAATAAATGCTAAATTGATTTGGTTATAGTTGTTTCCCTTCTGATTTACTCTCCCAAAGTCATATTTAGAGTGATTCATGCATGTTTGAGTAATCTTTGTACTCCTGTATTCAAGACGTCATTGCTCCGATCAACCTCCGTTTTCAGCGCCACAAACGCTCACTGCTCTGTACTTACATCGTTCTCCAATTTGATTTTCTTAATCAGTGATAACCACAGGATTCGGCAGCGTTTGGTACAATTTAAAAAAAAAACAACTACTTGCTAGTGTAATCTGCATAGGAGGGGACGACAGTTTCGCAGCTCTTAGTTGTGATGACGTTTAAGGTGACCCTTAAACCCTTGGTGACCCTTAGCTCCCATTTGGCACCGCAGTTTTCTAACATAGAAGTCAGCAGGCTTGTTTCTTTTATTAAGTTGTTTTAGATCAATATTGTGATTTAAAATGTCCAAATTATAACCAGGATTTAATGATTCACAGGTGTCATAGATTACAACTATATAGCGGACACAGGCACATTATTTCTAATTCAAGTGTTGCAGTCCTCCCTAGTAAAGTGTTTGGCTCATACCTCCTGATCATGAATCCTTTGCCTTTGTACAGTTGTTCTTTGAGTTTCTCCAGGACCATCTCCTTTCGGGTTTTCATTCGGACACTAGCCTCGCTGCCCTCTCTGTGGCTGCTGTGTCGAGACGTCGAACTTCCTGTGGAAACAATTAACATGTTCAAGAGTTAACGAACCGCGAACAGATGCTAATGGCCTGAGGAGAAGCAGAGCAGACAGTACATAAAAAACACATCAATCGAATGTATTTATTTTACTAAACTTAAGGAAGCAGTTCATCCAATTCACAAGCTTTGTAAATATAAAAAGGACTCTCCAGAAGCTAATCTTAAATGATGAATCATTAAAATAAGTCTATGGAACACATTTATATTACATGCATATATTTCTTCTCTAACAAAGTGCTGTAGAATGCAGTGTCAAGCAAATTAGACATTTTTCTACCAGTGAAAGCAATGAATGTTTGTACAGTACAGTACAAGTTGTATTTATGCAGTAAAAAAGTAAAATACGTAATCCAGCCCCTTTCTAATGTTTAATATATGTTCCAGTATACGTATGTGGCAGGAGATCCAGAGGAAGACTGAAAAAGACATTTGTAGATGTTGTGAATGAGGATATGAAATTAGTTGGTAATTAGGATGTAGACTGAATTTTTCTGGTTAACGGAAAATTTTGAATTTAAATGTAATCAGCTTCAGATATGTTCAAATAATCAAATATGGTAATGCTGATTTATTTTTAACTACAAAAACATTGGACATGATGCCATTTATTTGTGTTATAATTTGGTATTTTGCTTCTCAAGACAATTATCCCATCAGAAAGCAGAATGAGCCTCTCATTTGGGTTGCCAGTTTCAATGCTGAAATTCACCTGCTTAAAACCTAAAATGATTCTCTCTGATCTGAATCATCGCTATCTAAACCCCAGCACCTGCAGCCAATATTTAGTGCTAATCAGTGCTAGTGCAGCCTCTGCAGCTCAGTGAGTGAATTCTGAGCTTTCACCTGAGGCATGCCCTGTCCATATACTGAGAATGAGAAAAACTTGTATCCTCTATTTGCAGGTTAAGGCACTGGCAACACAGGTTCACTTGTGATTGTAGTGCCTTTTTACATACAGTCCCTTTAAATGAAATGAAAGTAAAATTAAATTAAATTAAAAAAAAGAGAAAAGTAAAAAGAAATATCCTACAAACTGTACCTCTCTTTGAGCGCGCAGACGAGTGCAGAGACTTGTGGGACACGAGGGAACCTCCGGAGGTGGAGCTTTTGCGGCGCTGGTAGGTCTGTGGAGGGGGGCAGGACACTTGGACCTGTCCCGAGTCCATGGATGTCCCAAAGTTTATGGACCTAAGCGAGTTCCTAGACCCTCTGCTCTCTGTGGCACTACGGAGTGAAGCGGGATCAGACTCTCTCTCACTCTCCTCCGCTTTAGTCTTCTCCTCTTCGGACACTTCGGCCTGAGGAGGAGGAGGAGGGGGGACGCGCTTCTGTTTAGGGTCATCATCATCCCACAGGCCATGGCACTGCAAAAACAAAACATTTATTACAGTAATTAATATAGTCTACAATACATAAGAGGTGAGTAGCTTATTTCCCCTTTGATGAATCTCACCAGGTCAAATCTACTGAAATTAAGAATATTATTCTGAATTTGAGTAATTTCATTAATCTAGATAGTAATTTTTTGCCGCGAATATCCATAATTATCTTTATAGTTTCTAAAAATGACTAAAATAATTAGTTTTTCAGTGAGGTGTTACAGTGTGTACCTTGAGTATAGATCTGTGGAAAAACAAAGCCAGCAGCTGCACCAGGTCATAGTGCACATATCCGTCCTTCTTCTCCACTCCGATGATGTTTGGGGGATAAAATGCCTTGTTTTTGTCCAAGTGGTGCTGATTAAAGGGGAAGAACCCAAACTGGAAGAAGTACTTGATGACAATGGTGACCTGCAAAGACAAATCAATGAATTGTAACTCTATATAAACTCTAACTTTTAACTCCAATGCATTATTATTATTATGATTATTATGATTATTATGATTATTATTATAACTCAAGTACATTGAGATTACTAGTTTTATCATTTGTTCAGGTTAGAAACACAGTGTGGGGCAAGAGGGGCCTCAATGTGGAGTATACAGTACATATTCTCCGTGTGTCTGGGAGCGTCTAAAATTAACATAGTTTTACTTGTTTCAACATTTTTCTTTTTTTTTTTTAAGCTAAGTGATTGGTCTGTTGAGCACTAGTAGTTAGCATACTCAAAACTACATAAACAAAGTGTATGGGAATAATTTGTTTTTACTTTTTTGCAGTGCAAAAAAATGAACATGTCTACCTCGTATATGGGGACACAGATAGGTCAAGTTTATAAAATATATTACACAAAATGGATTCTTGTGAGCCTTAAGCCATGTTACAATGCTATTACCTCCTCAAAACATATCCAGAGTTGTGTTTTGTTACATTCACACGTTTGAGTAACCCTTTATTATTAGTCTGTCCACATCTCCAAAGCTCATGAAACTGTGTGAACTCGTGTGATCTCATGAAACTGTAGTTTTCAAGTTAACAGGTACCTTTTACCTTTAATTCAGAAGTCCAGGGCTGAAATTATCCAAAAGATTCTAGTGTAGGTGTATGTAGGAACACTTCCTATATTACCACATGACATCCCAAGGTGAACAGAGTGTTTTTTTGTTTGAGAGAAGAACCCAACCTAAATATGAAGGATTACTGTGTGAATGAAACAAAACACAACTCCAGGTATGTTTTTTTGATGAGGAAACAACATTATAACATAGATCAGTGTATTACTGACCCTTTAAGTGTTAAGTTATATTCTCACCTCTGTGTAGACAATAGCAGTCATCCAGTAGCGTTTGCTAGGACGAGGCACTGAGAGCATGGCCCAGAGGAAGATGGTGATGGGGAGCACCAGTGTGATACAGGAGGCAGAGACCATGTGGTTCAGAATTATGACCAGGAAACAGACCATCTCGGAGTGCGCCACCAGCATGTTGTACAGGGCATAGCACAACTGCAGCATCAAGGGCTGTTCTGTGTAGAACTTATCTGACTCTTCCAGTTCCTCGTCATAAAACATCCTGAGAAAAACAAAACAAGGATTTAACACAAGAATCTGAGGCATAGTTGAGGACATTGCGGTCAGTTTATATGTGCAGCTGAACGGAGGTGAATCTGGATTAAGGTCTTTGTGTCAATGTGAGTGTGATTAGGCCTAGTGATCTTTGGAGAAGCCGTAAGTGCAGATTGGCTTTCAACACACTCTACCCCAAGACAGATAAGGCTTCATTTGCAGCTCAGAGAGCTTCGTCAGAGATCACTACAGCCAATCAGTTATTTTTGTGAGATTTGACATTTTTTGCCAGATGGCATTTTTATTGTAAAAACACATTACTGTGACTGGGTGAAATAATTAGTTATACTAATAGTGAATGAATTTGGGTAATGTACCACTAGCAAGATGAATTCTCGTGATATTTGTGAGTTTACAATTCACATCCATCCTGACCAACCAAAAGCAAAGTGCCCCAAACAAACCAAAACAAACATGGCAACGTGACGCAGACGGGCACACTTCTGCCTTTTTTGCTGAAATACAGACTATTTTGATTTTAAATTGACAGGAAAGATGTGCTTTTCTCTCAACTGGATGTAGCAAAAGTGATGCTTCACCCGACTACATTCAGAAAAAGCCATCCCACTTGATCTCGCGTAGAACTCAAATCAAATGTTACATATATCAATCTAGCTTTTGACAGATTAACCTTGTTAGTATCTCTCTAACAAAGAAATTCAAAGTTTCAAAGTCATCTGAGTAGTTTTGAGCCTCACTTGTTAAGCAGCAGTTCACTGGCGGTCAGCTCTGTGGTCATGGAGGGCAGTACCAGGTCAGATCTGCTGCAGTCTGATTGGCTGTCGGGCGTCATGATCATTAACCTCTTCCTGTCCATGTCGCTCTCGTCGTCGCTCACCTCCAGGCGGTCGAAGCTCACAGCTTTACTGTAACTGGGAGGTACTTCTGCGTCAGAGGTTTTAGAGGCATCTGTGTCCGGGGTGTACAACAGCGCCCCCTGTGGATCAATACAGAAGAGAGTGGAAGTACATCCTAGAATCCTTATAGTTCAAAACTGAGCTGGAGGACAGGTCAGAATTCTATGGTGGAATTAGCTGTTTAACTGTGACATTGCAGATTTGTTGACCTAGTTTATGGTTAATATCTCAGTAATTATTGGGTCTAACCCATAGACTGTATATATAAATGGACATAGCTAACCTGCTAGCCACCGTGTTCCAAATAGGAAGTGATTATGGGCGCACTTCCAGCTCCATTGACTCTGGCTCAAATTTACTTTACATTAGAAAACTGTACTCTCTGTAACTGCTGCTGTCAGGCTCGTCATTTTGGTCTTAAAATGTTCGTATTGACCCGCTCTATATGATCCTTATTTCGCTATTGTGTCCGTAACTCAAGATACGAACATTAGTAACAGACAAATCAGGCGCCTTCTTTCCCCGTGGTCGCTCCCACTTGCATTAGCAACAGGTTTGATTGGCAGCGTTGCTAAGCGCCTGCCCCTGCTAAACCAGTGGTGCAGGAAGGGGCGTTACCTTCAACTGCTTCGCTCCAGATTGGCTCTTTGGTTGCTATGATACTCACAGTTCCAAATATGGAACTCTACTCCAAATTCGCCCCTATAACTGCTCTAGCCTCGATGAGCTTCATTTGACTGGAGCCGCTATGGGTGGCGTCACGCTCACTGAGTCCACTTCTTTATATATCTGTGGTCTAACCACAGGAAACAAAAACTGGCACAAAGTTCAACATGTTCTCTTTCAGTATAAACAAAAATTAAATATTTTGTTCACTGGCGCGTCAGTGTTGATTGAGTTTTATTATCAATATTTATTTCAAAAATAGTACATCTCCCATAGAGTTATACAGGCCCATAATCTGAGATTATGACATCATCAAATTCTACAACATGAACGCAACCCATGTACTTCAAGAAGGATTATTGTACTTCTAAGACTACTTTTACTACAAGATGCACTTTACATACTGGAGTTATATTTATTTAACTTTCATATAGGTAGGAAAGCTTCTGAAGCTATTTAATTAACATGGAGCCGTGGCCCCAATGCATTTTATATTCCACTATCCACTATGGTCTTTTTATAGTGAGGCAGGAGTGCTTTCATGGCAAAATAAAAAAGTGGAAATGAATCACAAAAAGCCATGATGTTACGTTATGTTACATGTCCTAAATAAAACTCATTAAAAACAGAGACACACTTCACTTAAATGTGACAAAAGCTTTATGCTGAGTTCTGAGATTATGAGAAGACTTAGTTTGTGCTTTTGTACCTTAGTTCATGATTTCACTTGCTTTTTAAAATATATGATTAAAAGAATTTACACATCATTTTACACTTTGGACACCCAATTACCTAAATTACAACATCAATCTTACATTATATCCAAACAAAGAATTTTTTGTGTGTATGTTTACTCACCTCTGATAGATAGTGTCTCTGTCCTGCTCCGTCTTCACTCTCGGAGATAAAGCCTTTCTCATCGGCTGAAGTCACAATCTCCACGTCTTTAAGTCGCACAGAGGGGCCTTCACTTTGGGGTTGCTGGATATGGAAAAGAATCTGAATAGTTTGTGTCATAATTAGGCATAAAACAATATTGAAATACAACACTATTATTTTTATTAATCTGTCTCCAGTCCCTCTGTCTCCCTGGCATGTCCCATGGTAGCAAACCATATCAGAATTCTAATGGGCATTATTAAGAAATTGTTGTAAATTCCAAATTGAATAAGATGCAAAACATTATGAATTCAAAACCTGGTATTCATGACAACTTTTTAAAATCTAAAAATATATATGAACGATTAAATGTTTTGTTCCAGAGTATAGCATTAAATGTTTCTTGCATGGGGGGGGGGGTTACCATAGTAACTGCTGAACATTCCTCCATAGACCAGTAGCATGCGGTGATTTTTATGGGTAGGCAAGCAGAGTTGAGTGGACATCAACAGTTCATCGATAATACCAGTAATTAATAACACCACTTTTTAACTACTACACTGCAAATTGGTATATTTATTTTTACTGACATATACTATTTTGCTAGTTCAGTACTATTGTTATCTATGTAATTATTATTATGCACCTAGAAACAATATAAGTGACATATAGACAGCTCACAGCACATATGGAAAGTACTACATATAAGGTACATTCATGAAGAGATACTAACAACAACCAGTGCACTGGTCAGACAGGTGCATGCAGACTATAACAAGTCCTCGTGTGCCACAAACGTCCCCTTAAACACAGCCTTGCGTTAGAACACACACTCCTCTCACAGATGCAAGTCAAAACTACGTGTAATATTCCCATTATTCTGCTAATGCTGTCGCTTCATAAACAGACAGGCTCCTCTCCAGCCACTGTCACTCCACTGCTCCATCCAGATCCTCCATTTCACACAAACTAGCCCTGAAACTAACTCAATGTTTGATTAAATGACTGTATTAGTAACTAACATCTAATCACTAGAAACATGCTAAAAGAGATTTATTACAGTCACTTGGTCTGAAAGTTGACGCTGCTGTTATTGTCTCCTGCTGCACATGCACACTTACTAGAAATCTCCTCAGATGTCCGATTCCTATGAATCTATAATATGAGTTTATTCAGCGCTGTCTGAGCTGTGTGTGTACGCATGCACAAGCCTCTAAAACAACAAGCCGGCCTCTCCAGTTGTAAAAGCACATATTAAGAGTTAGGCGCGGCCTAACGAGACGTTTGGAACTGCAATTGCTGCAGTCTGCTCAGCGGCCAGTAGGGTGTACTAAAGGACACCGTGACTTCAACCATGTTTCAAAGAGAAGTGAAGGGAAAATGGGCTTATTTGGATATATTTCAAAACTATTTAATTATACTTTTGACACACAATGATTTTAGATTTTATTTCACAAGCACTGTTTGCCTTGATTGTCCTAACACTACTGTCATAGACATACGTACATGCCATCCCAGTCATAATAAGAACGAACATGTTATTTTTGCACTCCCTCACCTCACATGTTTCCTCCTCTTGCTTTGTACCCTCCGTCTCGGGCACAAATGGTTCCCATCCCTCTGTCTCCCAGGTCCCAGCCTCCTTCTCTGTCCCCCTGGGACTCTTCGAATCCTCTGGGACATCCTGTCCATCAGCCTGGGACTCCTTTCTCTCCTCCTCACCCCACGGACTCTCTCCCATCTCCGGCTCAACGCTCTGGGACTTGTCTCCGCTCTTGTCCTGCTCGTCCTCCACCTCCTCGATGGTGTCTGTGGTGCCCTGCCTGGAGAACAGTGTGACGCACTGGGTGGCTTCACTGTGGGGGGCAAAAACAATGGACCAAGAGTCATAAGTTACCATACATTAAAGTGCCCATATTATGCTATTTTCTTATATGTTATAATATTGATTCCTCATCAAAAACATTCTTGGAGATTTATTTTGTTTCACATGTTTAACACACAAACCATGCATATTTAGGCTGAGTTCACTCTATTCCATCTTGTAATGTCATGTGGTAATACAGGAAGTGCTCCACTGTGTTTTAAAACTCCATAGACAAGGCATGGCAAGTTTATTTGTGTAACACAATTCGTACACAATTCAAAACACGTAATTCAAAGTGCTTTACAGAATAAGAAAGACATTAAAATTACAATACAAACAGATCAAAACATAAATAATAAATACAAATGAATAATCATCATAAAATTAACATTAAAAGAGAAGAGTGCAGAATGAAAAACCTTTCAGTCATATGCACAGCTAAACAGTTTTGAGCCTGAAAATTGTCAAAGTAGAGGCCTGCCTCATATCCTCAGGAAGACTCTTCCAGGTTTTAGCTGCATAAAACTGAAACACTGATCCCCATGTTTAGTCCTGACTCTGGGCACCAGCAGGAGGTTGGTCCCTGAAGTCCTCAGAGTGCGAGATGGTTCATATGGCACTAACATGTCAGAGATGTACTTTGGTGCTAGGCCATGGAGAGACTTGTAACAAGCAGAGCTGCTTTAAAGTCTATTACAGTTGAAACCAGAAGTTTACATAAGACTATATAAAAAGACACGTTTGCTTTTTTCTCACTGTCTCATATGGAATCAGACTAAACTTTTCCTGTTTTAGGTCAATTAGGATTACCAAAATTATTTCTATTGGCTAAATGCCAGAATAATGAGAGAAGGGTTTTTTTTAGACAATTTTTCATTACTTTATTCAAAGTCACAAGTTTACATACATTTCATTAGTATTTGGTAGCATTGCCTTTAAACTGTATGACTTGGGTCAAATGTTTTGGATATCCTTCCACAAGCTTCTCACAATAGTTAGCAGGAATTTTGGCCTGACAGAACTGGTGCAACTGAGCCAAGTTTATAGACCACCTTGCTCACACATGCCTTTTCGGGCCTGCCCAACATTTTCAATAGGACTGAGATCAGGGCTTTGTGATGGCCACTCCAAAACATTGACTTTGCTATCCTTAAGGCACTTTGTAACCAGTTTGGCAGTATGTCATAGTAGGTCATTGTCCATTTGGAAGACCCATTTGCGCCAAAGCTTTAACTTCCTGGCTGATGTCTTGGGATAATGTTCTTTCCTCATGATGCCATCTATTTTATGGAGTGCACCAGTTCCACGTGCAGCAAAACAACCCCACAACATGATGCTGCCACCCCCATATTTCACACTTGGGATGGTGTTGTCAGGCTTGCATGTTTCCCCCTTTTTCCTCCAAACGTAACGATGCTCTTTATGGTTCTTTACAGTTCAATTTTAGTTTCATCCGACCACAGGACATGTCTCCAAAATTCAGGTCTTTGTCCCTGTGTGCACTTGCAAAGTGTAATCTGTCTTTTTTATGTTTCTTTTGGAGTAATGGCTTCATCGTGGCAGAGAGGCCTTTCAGCCCATGTTGGTACTGTACTCGTTTTACTGTAGAAAATGACACACTCTTATCAGCTTCAGCCAGCATCTTCAAAAGGTCTTTTGCTTTTGTTCTTGGGTTGATATGCACATTTTGGATCAAAGCACTTTCATCTCTGGAACACAAAACCCATTTCCTTCCTGAGCAGTATGATGGCTGAACATTCCCATGGTGTTTTTTCTTGTGTATAATTGTTTAAACAGATGAACGTGGCACCTTCAGGCATCTGGAAATTGCACCCAAGGATGAATCAGACTTGTGCAAGGCCACAATTCTCTTCTTGATATCTTGGCTGATTTCCTTGACTTTCCCATGATGTTACACAAAGAAACAGTGTGTTTCAGATGTGCCTTCAAATGCATCCACAGGTGTGTCTCTAATTAACTCAAATGTTGTCAATAAACCTATCAGAAGCTTCCAAAGACATGACATAATCATCTGGGTTTTCCCAAATTGTTTAAAGTCATAGTAATCTTACTGCATGTAAACTTCTAAAAGTAAAATTGTCTAGCATTTAGCAAATAGAAATAATTTTGGTAAACCTAATTTACCTAATTTAACAAGAAAAGTTTAGTCGGTGAGAAAAAAGCATATGTGTCTTTTTATATAGTGTATGTAAACTTCTGGTTTCAACTGTATCTGAGCCACAGAAAGGGCAGGGCAGGGCTTATTTGCTCGTACTTCCAGGTTCTAGGAAGGACCCGAGCAGCAGCGTTCTGGATGTACTGCAGCTGTCAAAACGCTCGTTTGGAGAGGCCAGTGAGCAGGCCATTACAGTAGTCTAACCTACTGGAGACAAATGCATTGATAAGTCTCTCCAAGTCTGGTTTAGATACCTTTAACTTTTGCAATGTTTTTAGATGGTAAAAACCTGCAGATGTTACTGATTTGATGTGGCTGTTAAAGTTCAAGTCTGAGTCCATTATTACCCCTGGATTTCTAGCCTGATTTGAAGGTTTTAGAGAGAGAGACTGGAGAGACTGTTTCTGTGGGCCAAATACTATGACTTCAGTCTTGCCTGAGTTTAGCTGGAGAAAGTTGTTTTGCATCCACACTCTGATCTGTTGGATGCAGTGGCAGAGTGAATCCACTGGTCCATATTCACCTGCTGCCAGGGAGACATAGATCTGAGTGTCATCTGCATAGTTGTGGTAGGACACATTATTGCTGTGTATTAACCAGCCTAACAGAACAACAGGGGTCCCAGGATTGACCCCTGGGGCTCCCCAGGTCAGGGACATTTTATCTGAACACATTTTCCCAATTTCAACAAAGTACTCCCTGTTTTCTACATAGGACTTGAACCAGTTTAGTGCAGTACCAGAGATGCCCACCCAGCCCTCTAGTCTCTGTAAGAGGATCCCATGATCGACAGTGTCAAAGGCAGCACTCAGATCTAGCAGGATCAAGACTGAGACTTTTCCTGCATTAGCATTCAAGCGGACGTTATTTGTCACCTTGATAAGAGCAGTCTCAGTCCTGTGGTGGGGTCTAAAACCTGACTGGAAGACATCAAAGAAGTAATTAATTTGGAGAAATTTAATAAGCTGTTGGTAAACAACTTTTTCAAGGTCTTTGCCTAAAAAAGGTAGATTTGAGATGGGTTGGTTATTGTTTAATAGTGTGGCATCAAGATTGCTCTTCTTTAGTAGAGGTTTGATAACTGCAGTTTTCAAAGCTCTTGGGAATGTTCCAGATTGAAGTGACATGTTAACTATGCAAGCGAGTGGTGACAGCAAACTACTGGAGACAGACTTTAGAAATCTAGTGGGTAACACATCGAGGCAGCATGTAGTTGAACTCAAACTGGTGACTCCTAGACAGTTTTGTCAGTTACAAAGCAAAGAGACTCATTTTCTCAGTGTCTAGGTGGCTGCAGGGTTGTTAGAATTGATTGTATTTTTTAATGCCCTGAAACTTGTCATTAAAGAAAACTGCAAACTCATTGCACTTAGATGTGGAATTTAGTTCTAACGGCAGTGGAACTAGCTGGAGGGTTTGTTAATCTGTTATATAACTTCACTAGAATAATTTGGATAATTTCAGCCCTGAAATTGCCAATTTCTAATTTAAAAGGTAGCAGTTAACTTGAAAACTACCGCTTTATCACGTTACAAGGTGGAACAGAGCATTTTAAGCTTTGGAGATGTAGACAGAATAATAACAAAGTGTTACGCAAACATGTGTGAATGAAGCAAAACAACTCTAGGCATGTTTTTTATAAGGAAACAACATTATAACATGGCTTTTAGCTCATAATAATCATCACAATAATTCTGCATAATATAGGACCTTCAAAATTGCTTTATTTCAAGCAGTGGTTCCCATATTGTACCTCCAGGGATACACATAATGGCCAGTTGCACTTAAAGATGTATTAGGCCTACTTTTTCTTCTGAAAAAGTAAGGGTGGTCAACTGGCCTCCCTGTCTAAACAAAGGTTAATATATATGTAGGTAACTTTGTGCAGTAGTTCTTGAGACTTACTAACCCTAAGACCAAACTAACTTGTAGTTTTTCAGCAGTGATTTGTAAACTAAACCAGAACTAAATAGGTTTAAACCAGGACTAAACAAGGACTAAACCAGGACTATCAATGATACATCATCATAGCGTCACTGGAACAATCCCACTAATGGGACTCTCAAATGTTCATTTTTGTTCATTTTATATTTTCTAACAAATGATAACAAAAACTTCAAATCCAACTTTTCCAGCTCATTGTCTGGGTGCAATAATAATGCATGACAATAATGATATGTTTGGTGCCCGTATTATGTGAATGAACACTGTTATGTACAATCACGGCAATGGTAGTGAAATGAGACCTGGACACAAGGCTGCTGCCGCTGTCCGCAGAGGAGTTGGTCTCGTCCAGGACCCTCATCTTCCTGAGCTTAGGCCGAGCACGCTCACTGGTTTTAGGGACGCACTCGGGCATCCCATCCAACTCATCCAGAGTGGACTGACGAGAAAACAGCATGGTGGCCTCTGTGTACACGCTGAAGGGGGAGAGGAGGGTGAGAGGAGGGATGATAGGAACACAAAACATGAAGAATGAGGTGCTCTAAATGTATGATGGTTTTAAATAATGTCTTTGATCAATGGTGAAGAACAGTATAATGTTATGTAATGAAGACGTAAGTAAAGTTGAGGGAATCCTTTCAAAAAGGGATGGAATACTATTGTTATTTTGCAAACAAAACTTTTGAAAACACTGCAACACAAAGAGAATGGGCTGTAATGGGCTAATTTCACATCATGCAGGAGTCCAGTTAACTACTATGTTACATGAGATCTCTCTTTGGCTCACATCACATATTTCCACATGGTTTTTCTCCGCCTCAAGGGTAATTAAGCATTAAACTTGTGAACAAGTCCCCAATCAATAACATCTTCACATGGTGGTGTTTCAGTGACATAAAGTGGAAGTTAACAGTCTACGGAACCTCATAGCAACGATTTGTAAAAACATTTAAACATACAAAACATAAACATTAGAAATCTGATGAAAATAAAGTCAGTGCATAGTAGAGCGAAGGTCGGGTGGGTCCTGCATTTCTAATTATGTATGGCCAGCCCCAGCCTGCCCCGCACAGTAGAATCTATTTATACAACCCGCCCCGACCCATACCCGCAATCATTAAATACACTGTAAAAATACATCAATAAATGCAGCTTTATTTTAGCAAAAAACGTGCTTGAAAACAGAATGAATCCATCAATATGATGAACCAGCTGCAGTTTTTTTCAAAACAAAATAATACCTCATCTTCCGCCTCCAAATTGCTTCTTTTTGGCTCCGTTTACTGTGGCAAGTGGTTGTGACAGGCTTAGGTGGCGTGCCGCGGTGGCATCAGGTTATAGGTTAATTGTGTCGGTTACGTAAACTTTATTATCAAACGTAATCAAACATAGACAAATGTAGATGAATATTAGTTTGTTTTACAATATTTTATAGGCTATAGTAATAATAGCCTACATATTTTTCTTCTGTGAAAAAAACCCAATCCGACCCGCGGGTCACCTGTGAGTCAGAAGTTCACCCGCGCATCTCTAGTGCATAGAGTATTTACTAATCTGGATGTAGTTCAAGTTGTTCAACTCTGGAGCTTAATCCAGCCAGACACAGGCGGAGAGGAAAATAGACTTGGTCCATGATTCTGTCGGAGGACGATGGAGTGGCAGAGCGGCACAGGATGTGAAACATTTTTTCTAATGGCAAATAATTCACAAATCTAGGTTTTGTTTTGTTGACTTGTGTTTGTTATTATGTATGGAAAAACCAAGTTAAGGAAGTTACTGGTAGTAGTGCTTAGTCATTCACTAAATATTGTCAATAAATTCAGACTATACTATTATATATCAAAATAAACAAACTCATAGTGCATATGATGTGTACATTATAAAGTTATGTTTTGTGAGACATAGATAAACCGACCTCCCTGGCACAAGAGACTTAATGGGAACTTCCTGGCTAAATAAAGGCTTAATAATTAAAAATATTTAAAAAAAAGGTTTGAATAATTATGTCTATTCCTTTGGTCTACCTAAAATTAAAATTATTCTGAATTCTCAGGCTATTTTTCATTTTTTTATACCATTTATATTTGTTGCTCTTTGCTATAACATTGTAATGTGTGAACTACTGCAGTGTCCAAGTAATGTCCCTTGCGGATCAGTTTGTCTAAATCTAAAAAAGAAAAAAAAATCTCCTTTGGTTTATTCCTTCTCTCTTCAACTTAACACTATTCTTCACCATAGACCCACTGACCCCCATCCCATTTGGCAGTACCTTGACATGGAGTCCCTGGAGGCCGTGGAGTCCTGGCTCTGGATCCTGAAGCCAGCCCTCCTCCTTCGAACCCTCCCCGACCCAGAGGTGGATTCATCCTCACTCAGCTGGTCCAGACTAGACTCCCGGGACAGGTTCAGCCTCATGGCCTTCTGGTAGTACACGTGGATACTCTCTCTGGTCGGGACATTACCCTAAAGGACAAAGTTATCAATGACTTTCTAACTGACAAACTCAAAATATGCATAGACGTAGTACTCAGTTATATTTACTTGAGTAACCGTTTAAAGAAATTTTCTGAGTAGTTTTCGGACTGCATACTTTTACTCCAACTTTTCTTTTTTTTGACAATATAAAATTATTTGAACATTTGTGTTTCTTGCAGTGCTCCTTCAGATGTGATTTTCTATTTTTGTGGCCTATTTTTTTAAAATGTAATATTTTGTGCATTATTTAACATATTTTTCTTCCAGTACATTAAATTATAAATCAGATATTATGTCCAGACAGTTACTCTTGAGTATTAATTTCCCCAAATACGTGTTTTACTCGCACTTAAGTAATTTCATGGACTTTAATTTTACTTGAGTATTATTTGAAGTAATATTTTTTTGGCTCTATCCACCTCTGCCCAAATGTATTCAATTTCACAGCACAGCACCAAACTAGCTGCCTGTGTTTTTAGTGTCTTTGCTATCATTGATATCAACTAATCACAAACTAACTGATTGTGTGGTCTGACTGAAACTAATGATTATTTTGATAATCAATTAAGGTTCTTTCCATTAATCAATTAGTTGAAATTTTGACCCAGATAAAGCTAAAGCGAAACTGTTTGAGGACATCCTAATGGAGTTTATTTATAGACAAACGAGTGTTTTCATCAAAAACACTACATTTACACATTTCTTGTGTCATTTTAATGTAACTGTTTTGTCTTAGTCCTAAAACTTCTTCTCTTAGATCATGGCACGTTTTGGAGCCTGTGTATAGACCAGTTAACGATTACTCGATTACTAAATTAGTCGATTAGTTGTGAGTAATCGGAAGCGTGCCCATGATCACCTTCTATTTAGAATGTGGCGGCAAGCACGTTAGCACGCTATGGTCCATACATACCTTTTTGACCTCCCTCGTCAGCATACACCTCTCTATCCTCAGCACAGTTGAGATGTCAATGTATTCACGGCACACTTCATTCATCCAGCGCGTAAAACTGTCCACTGTCGTCTGGAACAACACCCACGTGAACTTAATGATGTTGAACACACGCTTTATGATGTTATCTGAGGAGAGAAAGGGAAGATTTGGAGAAGAATCAAAGTTAAAAGAATTATTTTATTCAACTGACCCAAACTAAATATTCTCACCAACCTGGTCCATCTGTTTCTTTGCTTTCATCATCGGTTTGTGGGTTGTTTAAGAATTCACCGAGGTCTATTGTCACATGACCCGCTGCAATTTTAAAATATAAAAATGAGTTAAATTAAAACACTTCCACTTGGTTTCATAGAACTAGGCCTGTCACGATAACACATTTTAAAGTATTATATACTGCTATAGAGAAAGAGTGATAAATGATACTACTGAAACTACTACTAACACAAAATAAAAGGCAGGAGCTGCAACAAATAAAAAGCAGAATAAAGCAATAATTAGTCATAGAAATCTACTGCTCAAATCTTATCTTATTACATAAAAATGACAAAATCTCCCCTCTATTGCAAAGAAATTGTGCACATGATAAATATTGAGCCACAAAATATATTGTAAGTCAATACTAATTATCATGACAGGCCTACATGGAACTATAATAAGACCTGGATGAGACACTCCCCCTCTGCCCTGATGTGAGCTTGATTAGTAGCCTTTCCATAGGTAGCTACTGCATACTCTGGGCCCAAAAATTCCATAGAGCACACTGTATTTTTTGTGAATTCAAACTGCCCATGTTCGGCTGACAGGGCATCCACTGCTTTCACAAAGGTCAGATTTTGAAGGGATTCTTTTTATTCTCTATTTTCACAACATTTTACATTTTTGAAATGATCAAAGTGTCTAAAAGTTAGCTTTGTAAGACTAAACTGGGACTAAACTCTGCCCTAAACTAGCTCCTAAACTGGGCAGCACCTGAAGGACTAAAGAAGAGAGTGAGAGAGGAAGAGGGGCGGGGTCTAGTGGTATAAGGAACAGTGTGATTGGTATCTACACAGGTATCTACACTTTAAAATCCGCCCCCACGGCCAGGTGTTTTGACCAGAAAGCCGCTAAAATACCTAGTTTGCTCTAAAATCACCAAAAAAGGACTAGGAACAGTAGACAATGCTATTCAAACACTATACACAGTTTAGTAACAAAAAAAATATTTAGTGGCTAGTTTTTGCTTTTGTACAGACACCTGCACCTGTTTTGATGTTTTGTATGGACTTATATGTTTTTTCTGTTTGTATAGTATTTTAAACAGGGCACCCATGAGAAATAGAGTCCAAGTGCTCTCATTGGGTTCCCCTGTATAAATAAAGATAAAGAAAGAAAGAAAAGTAAGTTACATTTTAAGCCTATCCCCGCTCTAAGTCCGCTCTAAGCCTGTGCTAGTTCCACTCTAGCCACCATCACGCTAATTGGTCAGCTGATCACGCAGTGCTCGTTTCTGTCATCACGGTGGGAGGCACTGGCTAGTCCGTATTGAGGAAATAAATGCAGAAGAAAAAAACATTTTTGGCATCATGCACCAATGAGCTCAGGCCATTGAAACCAAAACGGCATCTTTGGTTCATCCTCCAGATCTTATTCTACTTCCATGTTTGGTTTATAGTACATCGTGTTAGCTCAGGCTTACGATCTTTCTTGGCTTTCCTGTTTCGGACCCCTTTGGTGTACTTTTTCCAGAACTTTCTTTTCTCTTTGCTCCGAGCCTTCAGAGCGGCTTTGGGGTCCGTGATCCAGGCGTGGTACAGGAACTGAAGAGGGACAAAAAGTTAGATAGAAGAAATTTAACAGCAGGCAACTGGGGTGAACCTGCTTTGAAGTTACAAGCTTAAAAGTGCGCTATGTAACTTTTCTGGTGGAGGGTCTGTCACCAGCTCGTCTCTATGAAGATGTTATTGCGTTGCCTGGGATGTCCCATTGTATGACATTCAACATATCCCTCTCCATGCAGTGATGTCACTAGGCCAAGTTACAGGTCAGATCTGTGGAGAGGCGGGCCTGCTCACAGTAACAATGCCTATTTTTGAGCAATAAAAACAACTGGATTATGTTTAATGCCATACTGTGGACTATTCCAGGAAAAGCAGTAACATCTCCAAGAGACAAAAAGGTAGTGCACTCTCTACTATAAAAGTTACACAGTGCAGATATTCACTGTATATATTCACTGTCACCTACTTGAGTCAAACTTTAATATTCTGAATGTAATTTTTCAAATTTCTTATAAGGCCTTTTTAAGTGTAAGTATCTTGCCATGCAGAATCCATTCCTACCATGCATTATGTAAGCATTGCCATAACAAGCCAACTCTTATTATGTTGAGTAGTAGTAGTAGTAGTAGTAGTAGTAGTAGTAGTAGTAGTAGTAGTAGTAGTAGTAGTAGTAGTAGTATTCTTTCTATGATCACATGCATTAGCTGGTTGGCATGCAAACAAACTCCATGCATTTAGTACCTTTCCTATCCTCATTACATACTGCAGTACAGTTTTAGGCAGCTTTATGATAGACTTGGGCAAAGCTATGACCGCAGACACAAACTTCCCAATCGCACGCTTCAGGTGACAGGAGAAAAAGAGAGTTAGTTAATTAGTTAGTTACATTCAATTTAAGTTAATTATATAAAAACTGAAAAAGTGTTAAGTTGTTGCTATGCTTTTAGCCAAGTTAGAATGTTGCTACCTCATTAAAAACATATGTGGAGCTATGTTTTGTTTCATTCACAGATGTTTAAGTATTAGTCTGTCTCCAAAGCTCAAAATGTTCTGTTCCACCTTGTGATGTCATGAAGCGGTAATTTTCGAGTTACACGCTAACTTTTACTTTTTGTTTAGTAGAGATAGGCAATTCCAGGGCTGAAATTATGTAAATGATTCTACCACATGACATCACAAGGTGGAAAGAAGTGTTTCTGTTGAGAAAATTATGTAAATGATTCTACCACATGACATCACAAGGTGGAACAGAGTGTTTTCTGTTGAGAGAAGAATCTCCTAAATATGCAGGGTTTGTGTGTTAAATGTGTGAATGAAACAAAACACAACTCTGGTTATGTTTTTGATAAGGAAAAACATTATGACGTAGATCAGAAAATAGTGTAAAATGGTCCTTTAATTGTTATCGTTTAACATATTTAGATCACCTTGTTAACTTTTATTGCTTTGAAAATGATATTTGCCAAAAACAACATGTTAAAATGTGTAGATATTGGGATAATAGCCCCTCTTTAATCATGTTTAGTGTTAGCATTAGGTTAGTGCTTGATGTTAGTCTTTTGTAGAAACGGTAGAAACCAATGCATTTCTAACAATCTGCAAAATTTCTTGTGGTATTCTGATAATGTGATTATAAACAGGGACAAAGTTAAGAATATGAAACACTTGAATATAATGATGCAATAATTTGTAGAACGATAAAAGAGGTAAGAATACAGCAGAAATTGTGTAAAGAGCAAAATCAGTTGAATAGTTTAAAGTCGACATTGCAGTACTGATAAATATTTCATATACAGAGGTGGGTAGAGTAGCCAAAAATTGTAATGAAGTAAGAGTAACGTTACTTCAAAATAATATTACTCAAGTAAAAGTACAAAGTAGTGGTCCAAGAAATTACTCAAGAGTATCTGTGGAAACTATTACTCAAATAAGAGTAACTGTCGGGAACATCTGATTTATAATTAAATAAAACATTAGATAATGCCCAAATCTGGTATTTTCAAAGGACAGACACAAAAATTACAAAAACTAAATCATATCTGAAGGAGCGGTGCAAGAAACACAAATGTTCAAATCATTCATTGTCACATTATTGTCACTTGTAGATTTACCCACAGTGGCAAGAGTAACCAAATCTTTTACTCAAGTAAGAGTACTGTTACTTCAATAGAAATATTACTTAAGGAGGAGTTAAAGTATACTGCTAGAAGTACTTTGAGTACGTTCAATTTCATTAAAAAGTTACTTAGGGGAATGTAACTGAGTACTACCCACCTCTGTTCATGTATATGAGCTTTATACATTCTTTACCTGAAAGGCTGATTTCTTTGGCGGTTCTTCATCCCTTTTCTCCTCCTCCTCTTCCTCCTCTTCACTGTCCGTCTCAAATAAATAATAGTCTCCACTTCTCACCACTGAGACAAGTGCAGTCACACATATTTCAATTAACACAACCAAACCCACACTTTACGGTAAATTAGGATACTGCACAGGATAAGCATTATAAGCATTTAACACAAATATAAAGACTACATACAATACAAAGACTATATTGTCTTTGTTATGCATTTTATCCATGTTAAAAATGTACTGCAAAAAAGGAGTTAAAATGACTTGAAATCAGAATGATAATCTTGAGTTGAACAGTTTTAATTTACATGCAACTTATGACATCTATATTATTTGACTTGTTTCAAGATATTTCTGACAGTATAATTTTCTTATTTCATTCAAATCAAGCTACATTTTCAAATAAATAAAATATCTTGGAAATCAGTCAATTTTATATATTCATCCTTTATTTAAAGCAACACTGTGTAACTTTCTGGAGGTGTCACCTGCATGATTCAACAGAAAGTTAAAACCATACTTTGGACCATTATTCATGGGGATAGATGAGTTTTCTGCCATACTGTGGAAGATTATAGCCAAAAAGAACAACATTTCCATGGAAACAAGCAGGAGGAAACAAACAGGCCAAATAAGAGTCAGGTTTGTGGAGATGCAAGCCCGCTCACAATAAGGTTGCACGTTTTCCTGAGTTTTTCAGTGTAATAAACATATCCAAAATAAAAAAAAAAATACATGCTTTTATTTTAGTGTATTTTTGGATAAAAAGTTACACAGTGGGCTTCAACTACCACTGTTTTGAATCCCTTTTTCAAGAGTACTGATCCCAGATGGGGCATATTGTATATGTTTTCAGTGGTAGGAAACCTACACAGACACAGAAAGAACATGCAAACACAAAGAAAGGCCCTACCCAATCCATGATATTCAACCTGGGATCTTCTTCCTGAGCGACTGAAACACTAACTGCTCTCTAGAAATATCTTGAAACAGTCTGAACCGGTCAAAACTATTCAACTCTAGACTGAAATTCTGCATTCAAAACATATTAAATCTTGCTTTTTCCCAGTGCGGCAGTGAAAAAGTTAGCAGAGAATTTGTCGAAAAGTCAGTGGCAGTTAGCATAGTAGTAGTAATAAAATAGTAAAAACATGTTGTGTTTTAGCTCTATATAGAAAGCTACAGACAGAGCAAGTTAGACCAGGACTACGGTACTGAAGCAATGGAGGCTGGCTTATGTCCTTGAACAGAAGTGCACACAGAGGGGAGGGGCTGGGGGAATGACCAGATGACAAAGATGAAATGGAGAAATAATTTAAAAATGTGATGTGGGGTTGGACTAGAGACATGAGTTCAAACCACACAGACAGCAACAAGTCATTTAAATAGTCTATCACTGACAATTTGAAATTATAATCTCGATTCAAATTTGATCGCAATTCAAGCCATTCATAAACTATACAGTGAGTGCGCTCTCTTTTCTCTATTCACCGCAGCAGTAGAACCAACGGCCTCCTCAGCCTCTCCATCTCCTCCTCTTCACCACCAAATGAGATGCAAGACCGCAAAAAAATTTCACTTACACGTCTGTTGTACTCCACCTGCTGAGGTCTAAGCACCAAAGTTGATCAATAAACTAGTTCATGTTTGTACGAGTCATTCCTGGTTGAATTCACAATATATTACACTCCAATTGGATTTTTAGGTCTGTTGGTTGCTCATGTCTACAGGCAAAGAATGAATCAAGTCTCTAAACTTTATATTAAGTTTAGTCTTATTCATATCTTTGCGTGATAATGATTGATGATAGAGAGATTCCTGACTGGGGGCTCGTCAGGCAAAAGCAGGTACACACCGTCAGGCAGTAGTCATTTTCCGATGGATGTCCAAAGTCTGTTTAAGGCAACTCAGTTAAAAATACACAATTATCACTTTATAACTAATACTCTGAAATGTCAATCTCTTATTAATAAATATTTGGTAATTTGCATAAAATAGATGAGAAGAATAGAAGAATACATAAACCATATTAGAGAATGTGTTTTTCCATTATTGGCTAGTTGAAAAAATAATGTAAAATTTTACTTTCAAATCAGTTTACAGCTTTTGAGTAATGACAGAGATTAAAATATGAAGACTGAATTTTGTGAATTCAATTTTTAAATGTTATTGTATTTTTGTAGTACTTCGCAGCACAGTAAAGGTGTATGTTAACAGGACGGTAATAACTAAAAGTGTCATTTAAGTAAAAAAAAAAAAGTTATACTTTTTTATTACACGTTCTACTTTTTATATGAATATGATTTCTGTTAATGTGTCCTTAGGCAAGACACTTCACCCACCTGCAAAGCATTATTATTATTGATACTTTGCAGTGACATCAAGATGGGGGGGTCCTACATGTATGTTTATGGCAAAATGTTCAGCGGTTACCATGGTGACACAATGTCAAAAAAGTTTGTCTGAAAACTCAAGAAAAAATACAAAATTGATTTAAACAAAACATTTTTAGGAGCCTGTGATAATCCGTGCATTCATGGTCCTGGTTAGGTGTTTCATATTCAACAAAAAAGGTGAGTGACTAACTGAAAAACTGTTGGCTAATGCTAACTTGTGACTGTAATGTTTTTTGAGAGAGACTTGTTTAACAGCAAAAATCAGTTCACCTGTTGTAGTTCCAAATCAGGTCTTCCTAGTCAGATTGTGTTAAAACAAAACTCAGATTAAAGTCTAACTTGACTAACAGAGCTTCAGACAGAGCAGTGCCTCTAGTTAGCATCACCCACCCAGGCAATGTTGATGACATCAGCTGCAAAGTATCGATTAGTAATGATATAAAAACATGACTGCAAAATTAATTTATCTTCTGTTATCCTAAATTAATATGTTATTATTATCCTATTATCGTGTTATTACTGTGATGCCAAGTAAAGTCTGATTGTGTTTTGAATTCTATGTTGTAATCCTACATTTGTGAACCTCCCTTCCATTGAAACTGAATAAGCTGACTCTATGTAAACTAATGTACCAAAAGTCCCTTAAACAGAAACAGAAAATGACTAGAGCCTGTTTCGGTGGTGCCTTCGGAGCCCTAGGCCAGTGTGGGAATCCGGAGCTTTCTGGTCAAGGACACAAGGGCCAATCAGAGAAAAGGAAACCTACTGGACGCATGGTCAACCCACGGCCTCCACCAATGCTTTTTTTTGGTCTTGGTTTTCGCTCGCTGTGCTCCTAAAATTTCACAAATACATTAATGCAACATTTCACAATAAATATGTTATATTCACAGAACAGAAGTAATCTTAAACTTTACAACTACTTAATATGTACAAGATCTATGGCATAAACAAAAAATATATTGTAAGGTAATAAGGAGTATTGTAAGGTTAAAGGTCCTATATTATGCAAAATGAACTCTTGTGAGCTTTAAGCCATGTTAGAATGTTGTTACCTCATCAAAAACATACCTGGAGTTGTGTTTTGTTTCATTCACACACGGCAGAGTAACACTTATTAGTCTGTCTTCATCTCCAACGGTTAAAATGGTCTGTTCCACCTTGTGACGTCATGTAGTGGTAGTTTTCAACAGCTACCTTTTATCTTTTGTTCAGTAGAGATTGGCAATTCTAGATTTGAATGAGATTTGTAGAAGATTTGTATGAAGTTTAAAAATACAGTGGAGCATTTCCTGTATTACCACATGACATCACAAGGTGGAACAGAGTGTTTTCTGTTTGAGATAAGAACTCTAAATACAGCCTAAATATGCAGGGTGTGTGTGTTAAACATGTGAATGAAACAAAACACAGTTCCAGGTATGTTTTTGATGAGGAAACAACATTATGACACAGATCTGAAAATAGTGTAATATAGGCCCTTTAATGCAACTACAAACCAAAGGGATGGTCTGCTGTGAGTAGAGTAAATCCTTAAATTTTAATATATCGTTTTAAAGTGCATATGCAAAGTTACACTATGCATTTCACTACAGCACATTGACATAACTATATTTGCTAAACATCTGTACCACTTTTACCAGTTTAGCAGTTGTTGAGGTTTATAATTTTACTGTATTGTACATAGGGGCAAAGCTAGTCTAATTTACACAATAGCTATTTATAAAAAAAACAGAAATATATGACAATAACTTCTTCTTGTTTAAAAAGTCAAAAATTGTGTTCCTTGTGCATAAATGCTCTGTGAATTATATAGATGGAATTCTGTGTCTTCCTGTGATGTCATCAACATGTTTTAAAACTTAGTGCTAGTTCCTGTTATTTAAAAAAAAAAAAAAAGCCTACCTTTTCATCACAAACTGCCACTTGACTAGTGTAAAACTATAATAAATATTTTACACAAGTACTATCCCATCGCCAAATAAAATACTAATTAAGGAAACATAAAAACCATCATATGCACTTAAAGATAAGATTGCCACAGCTGCCTGGGGCTAAATGCTACATATGTGGCAGCCACAGACATGGAGGTGAGGCTCTATCTATGTAGTTCTGGCACATAAATTGGGTTTTATTAAACAGACTTCATATTTTAATTTTTAGCATTACATATGTATATTTTGGCTTCTGTGTTTTCATCTTGGTCTTCTAGTCCTGATTTAGTCCTAGTTTGGTCAAGGTTTTGTTCCAGCATCGTTCCTAGTTTAGTCACAAAATGATGTGGTTTGTGTGCAGGTCTGAATACATCCTAAAATGACTAATCACTTGTGGAACTCTCTCCCTAACCCATCACAGATGACCATGCTGTCCCTCTGGCCTATACACTCTGACTCTATCCCTCTGGCCTGTATATTCTATCATTAAAGGACACATATAATGCAAAATTGAGTTTTTAACCATTGCCCCTCACCAAAAGCATAACTGTAGTTGTATTTAGCTTCATTCACACTGGTTTCAGTAATCGTCTGTAAAAAAGTATTTTTCCCATGAGCCTCAGAAAGTATGTAGTTTGAATTTTCCCAGGATTGTAGTGTCACAGGCAGAAAACCTGCACAGTTTTTAGGTCCATAAATCATCGTCAGACTTGTGCCGTCAAATTGCATTAGTTACAAGTGCGTGCTTATATTAACATATTGGGCATGTTTGTTATTAGCTAAGATTAATTTTTTCCACATGGTAATTCCCTTTGCTGCCAGTAGATGGAGCCATACACCAGATTCCAGAGTGGGGAGCAGGTTTTTTGTTAGATTTTTCATACATGGTCATTATTAAGTTCTAAAACATGAGATGCCAAAGCAAAGGTACTCAAGACCATGTTTAAAGGCCAATAACAGTACAAGTAATGCATAATATGTGTCCTTTAACTCCCTGTAAATCCCTATATATTCAGATGTCCTGTGGTGTAGTTTTGTCCATTTGAACCGTACCATCGTCATCGTCCTCGTCGGGCTGGCCCACGTTCTGCCCCTCTCCGGAGTCCTGGGCAATACTCAGCATCTTCTCTTTGCCTCTCTTAAACTTCTGCTGCCGGACTTTAATGCGCTCCATCCTGATTGCATTAGATCAGACAGGAGACGTGAGAGACGCACAGACTGTGTGTAAACAACCGCGGCCAATTATGGACACCCAGACGACATGATACAACTGTGATAGTGGAGCGAGAGAAGGAGTATTGTTGGGTTTCAGATGACATCACAACATTCTATTGGCCAATAATATTTAATACAGATGGGGGCAGCTAAAATGAATGATGGTTGTTGGTCTAGTTTCTGATAGAAATTTTCAGGCTCAACATTTGTGAATTTACCTTTTAGATATTTTACGCCAAAGTACAGTGTAACCAATAGGGAATAGGGTTGTCAAATGTATCAAAAATCAGATAGTTTCGATACTAAAACTAGTAGATAGATACTGATTTGAGCAGGTATCGATACTAAAAAAGTCACATTCACAGGACAGAAATGACCCTTTTGAGCTGTATCAGAACAAGTATAAGACCACATAAACCCGTATACGCCCATGAACCATGACAGGAATTACACAGATATAAGGCCACATTGTAATACAAAAGAAAGTACTATTATTTAATGCTGAAAATATCATTCTGTTGTCTAAATATAGTGGAGGATGGGGGTTTATTATCACTGTGGTATCAGAATCTGTATTGAGTATCGAATCGAGTTTGAAATTTTAGTATTGTGACAAAACTACTAGGGAAATTTGGCTCTTGCACCCCATCTGTGAGTTGCTGTTACATGAACCGCTATATTGCTTCAGAGAGGCTTAGTTTATAAATCATTTAATAATATGAACACAATAATATTATAAAAGAATTCTCACTGTCTCTTGAGTTGCTCTACAGATTTCCGCTCCTCTTCCAGTCTGGCTCTCACAGCTTTCACGATAGTGGCCTGGAACAGCTCTGCCCCTCTGTGATCAAAAACACAAAATACATAAATAAATAGATGAACTGGCCTTGGCCCTTATCAGATTGGCTACGTTGAACTGAGGTACTGCTGTATGACAAACTGTCGGCAAATTGGATCAAAGAATCGTCACTGCTTTGATTGCGTGTGGCAGGAGCGTGGGCGGAACGATCGCACAGTGGTGAGGGCCATCATTGCTGCCTGCGGCTTTAATTCAGATTTAATTTAGGGTTTATTTGAATTATTAATCACATTGCATATTAATCATGTGTCAGACAGCAAGCAGCTTCAACATGAATATGCCAGAATTAGCATAATAGTGAAACATTACAGAGAAAACAGATTATTCACAGTAAACACAGCAGTCAGAAGATAAAATATCCAAAGAAACTTTTTTCAAACAACATAATAATCAATTAGTTTCAATATTATCGTTTATGGTCTGTATTATCTTCTGCAAAATATCGCACTTCAAATGGTGCTATCGTGACAGATCTATGGGTAACTCAGTTTTGACACATACCTGGATGCTAGGATCTGTGAGGCTCTGACATCGGCCACTACATGGAGGAAGTAGTAGCTCATGAAGACTCTTCGCTGTAGCAGAAGAAAAGCAAAGCAGATACTGTCCCAGATGATGCCTGCCTCCCCTGTGGGCACCTCACAGCGGTCCTCTGCCACTGGGAAACAGAAAACATGGCATTAGCAAAAAAAATCACACCAAAAACAAACTATCTATTGATTTAAAGTGCATGTGACAGGTTAAACTATTCATTTAACAAAAACATACTAAACCTCATTATAATTAAGATTTTGACTAGATTCTTGCCAAGCTTTTTCTAGTTTTGGTGAAGTTTTTTATTTAAATTCCTGGTTGAACACAACCACACACACTACAGGATAATTTGCCTGATTTAGGACCTGATCCTTGTCATATCGTAACCACAAAACATCACTACTGCACCAACCAATAAAAAAGTGGCAAATACACACAGAGGGGCAATATAGAAACTCCGGAAACAGAAACAAAATTAATCAGGCAGCTTTATTACTCACCTCTCATAAAGTTGTACAGTTAAACTGCAGCATTCTCATCCATATTATCATCAGAATGTGTCCTTCACAAATAATGACATCCAGTCCACAAAACTTAATCCAGTTAAAATTAATCCAGTTTGAAGCGTTCTTTAAAAGTAAAAAGGTGAGAGTTGTCCGTTTACGTGCGTCTGTTTACATAAATCCACCCAGTGAGGACAGGGGTGAAGCTGCTGCTACATTAAACACGATTCTCCTTCTGTTATTTATCACCAGCCTTCTGTGCATTAAAAGCATTCATCTGAACTATTGCACCACATTTCACTAATAACAGTAACACAGTTTGGACTTGCATCTAACTACTAACTAGAAGTGCAATGTTCTGATATTTGGAACACTTTAGAGTCTCAAAGCGAAGAAACACCTTTATGCTAGGACTGCCAACTTTGTTAGCTCATTTTTTTTAGCTTGTAGTGTGCGGTCACTTCTCTGCTGTCTTTGCACTCGGAGATTATAATCTCATCAAATACTACTGCCTGTGGTCTGTGCTTTTTGTAGCACGTTTTAAACTGTAACATCTTGTAGTCTGAGGCGGGCTTTAGACTAGTAACAATAGATGACACCTTTATTTTAAGTCATCAGAATTGCCAAACTAAAGCAAAATAGAACATTTTTGTAAAATCTGAAATATTGTGAAGTTAACTGTTTTAGTGAAATGTGTAGTCTCATTTGTCCTATCAATACTTTAAATTTGAAATGTCCTGCATATTAATGGTAACTTACAGAGTTTGTCCTGGTTGATGACGATGTTGTAGTCTTTGATGGTGCAGGCCAAACTGAAGAGCTGGATCAGCCAACACTGGTGCCGGACCAGAGAGTTTATGTACCCACACGCCAGGATCTGCACAAATAAGATTAACAATAACAGAAATTGGTGTCATTAATCAGATCCAAAACTTTGAGTCATGAGAATAATATGGCAAGTTTGTTTTCTAACAAACAATGATAAGGTTAAGGTTATGGTTAAAGTTCATCATATGTGGATCAAGTTTAGATATTTCTTTAAAAAAAACATCCATCACCCTACATCTCCCATAGATTTATATGGTCCCCTGTAAGGTTGTCAAAAGTATCGAAAATCAGATACTAATCGACACTAAAACTAGTATCGAAACCAGATAATACACACATTCACAGGACAGAAATGAACCTTTCCTGAATAGCTTTAGAATGATCTTGAGCTGTATCAGAACTGTTTCAGAAGTATGAGACCACATAGACTCGTATACGCCCATGGACCACTATGGAACCTACCTGGACGACTGAGGGTTTACACAGGAAATATAAAAGAAACTACCCGTACTACGATTTAATGTTGAAAGTATTGAGTATCGAGTCTATCAAAATCAAAATCGAGTTTGAAATTTTAGTACCATGACAACACTATTCTGCAATACTATAATTTTGCAGAGTGACGCTCAATAGAAACCTATTCAGAAGCCTGTAGTCACTCACAGATAGAATATTCTTCATGGTGATGACAAAGATGTTGTAGGCGATGAGGAAGTCCCAGTAATGGAGGATTTTTTTGATTGGCTTCAGCAGTAGCTCTCCTCCGAAAAGCAGGAAGTAAAAACAGGCCACCAGGTACCCCATACAGAACACACTGATCCGAGTGGTCCCAGTGATGAAGATGATGGTGAGGACGAACCAGAACAGGTAACTGAACATGATCACCTTCAGCATGTCCAGGTAAGACCTGAGAGAGAGAGGAAGCCAAGTTTAGTTCATACATATTTAAAGCCAGCAATAAATGTCTTTGCAGTGTATGTGTGTGAACTGTGTAGAGCATAGGACGTTATCCAATGACAAGCTTATCTTTAATATTTGACATTGTAGTACAATTAACACAATTTATTTAAATGGCAAAAGATGATACTATTCATGAAGTTAACATTTCAATTTCTTTTAGCAGATTTGACCTTTTTGCAGTGCACATGTGTGAATTGTGTAGAGAATAAGGCATTTTCTGAAGATAAGTTTATCTTTAATATTTGGCATTTTAGTACAATTAACAAACAATATTTTAATTGAAAAATTGCATTATACATTACCTCAACACTAAATTTTCTTATGGCAGATTTGAGCTTTTTTTTTTTTACAGTGCAGGGTTGTGTAAATTGTGTAGAGTATAGGGCATTATACTGTACACGATCTATAAGCATATGCTTTTATATTAATATCTGGGATTTTGGTACAAATAATAAACAGTATTTAAATTGAAAAAGATGATATTACACATTACGCCAACATTGAATTTTCTTGAGCAGATTTTAGCTTTTTTTGCAGTGCACATGTGTGAATTGTGTGAATGTAGAGTATAGGGCATTATCCGAAGACAAGCTTAGCATCCTCACCTGCTCATCGATCGCTTCTCTCTTTACATTGGCCTGTTGTGATGTGCAAAGTGGACAAGTCTTTTATTAACGCACTCTATGTCCATCAACAAGGGCCCGAGCAGAACAGAAAGGAGGAGGAAAACCTGTCCTATAGTCTGTCGGCACCACACGGCCCTCCATGCACTTATATCTCTCCTCTCCTCGCATGGATCAAATTACGCTTTTGTGAGTGGAGGCCAGAAAAATCCATAGTCCACAAAAAAAACGTGTCCGTCAAAAAGCACAGACACTTTGGCCCTGGGGTCGAAACTGAAGCCGATAAATAGCTGCTAAGAGGGAAAGTTATTTTTTCCTCGCCATTGATGAAAAAGGGCCGTATACAGCGGTGTGGACAGAATTGATCAGATTGGCTACATTAAAATCATAAATTGAATAAATATCATGGAAAAATTAAAGGTGTAGTATGTAACTTTTCCAGTGTTGGCTTGTCTCCATGGAGATGTTATTTCTTATTTCTTTGATATTAAACATCTATCTTGTATTAAATGGCAGGTGCTTTATTGCTAAAAAAAATACCTTGAAAAACTGTAAGCGGGGTTGCCTTTCCACAGATCTGACTTGTAACTTTATCTGGTGGTGTCACTTGCCTGTCTCCACAGAGATAGAGTAGTTTCATACCATACTGTGGAACATTCTAGGCAAAGCAATAACATCTCCATAGAGACAAGCAAGTGGCTTGCACCTTTTAGTACATAAATGGAATCAACAGTGCTGAACATTATGAGTGAAAATTACAATCATGGAATGTTGCGTTGGAGCCATTTTAATGCACCACTTCATGCTCTATTCAGTTTAAAGAGAGGGTATTACATTTCCATGGGCTATTAATTGCTAACACATTGCATATTTATATTGCCACGTTACCTTATATAGTTTTGAAAATTGTATAATCACCGAAAACAACGTATTAACATGTTGTATAAGTTTCACTTTCGTTTTTGATGAGGGAACAACATTATAACATGGTCGAAGGCTCCAAAAAGTCGATTTTCTAGTAATTTAATTATACTTTTTTGGTTTTGCGTTAACCATAACTAGTGTACAGCCCTACCAGTCAAAACATCTGTAATCAATATTAATATCCTGATTCAATTTTAACTGATGTAAATATTTGTGTAGCCTGCATTAGTTTCTGTTCCTGATTTGATTCCTGCTTGTTTCCTATACTTCAGCAATAGTCAGACAGATCTATGTGTATGTCGTTAGCATGTTAGCAACATAATGAGAGGTTTCCTGTGTTGAGTGACAAGAGTCCGGTTACAATGATTTGCCCCAGACTCTGCTGAAC
>KN472074.1:3794-23734 GCA_000787095.1 Periophthalmodon schlosseri | reverse complement strand
AGGTTCTGAGCTTTCACATGAGGCCTGTCCATATACTGAGAATGAGAAAAACTGGTAACACAAGTTCAGTTGTGATTGTAGTACTGTAAACTGTAAACTGTAAGAGCGCAGGTTACATATTACGCAAAATTGACTTTTCCGAGCCTTTAACCATATTATAGTTGTTTCCCCTTCTCATTTCCCCTCTCAAAGTTGTATTTAGAGTGTCTAATGTATGTTTGAGTAATCTTCATACTCTTGCAGTCAAGACGTCATTGCTCCGATCAATCCCCGTTTTCACCGCCACCGGCATGCGCCCACTGCACTGCGCTTAGTGTGTTCTCCGATTTTATTTTCTTAATTGGTGATACGCGCGGGATTTGGCAGCGCTGTGCAGTCATTTTGGTACAAATGAAAAAAAAAATCTGCTACTCGTTAACGTGATGTGCAGCTATCCATCGGAGGTGCCAACAACTACGCGTCTCTTTGTTGTGATGATGTTTATGCCGTTGGCTCCCATTGGGCACTGCAGTTTTCTAACGCAGAAACAGACTTGTTCTTTTGATTAAGTCATTTTAGATCAACATTGCTATGTATTTATTTATTTCAATAAGTGAAATAGAAAAAAAATTCATTCTCTATCCACTCACTGATCCAATATTGAACAGTGGTATCTAATGTATAGGGCCAGCTATGGTCTAGAGCTGTTAGATGTATAATGGACGTAAAGGAGGCTTACGGAAGGGGAAGTAACCTATTTTCCCCTCAGTGAAGTGCACTCATCAAGGGTGTGTTCCTAGATGTAAAGACTGAATCAGAATGAATTAAAACCATGGCCTACTTTTGGTCCTTCTCGTCCTGTTTTAGTTGTGGCGTAGCAGCAGTAGGTGGATTTGATGAAGAGAAAAAAATGGCATGACTACTGCATGGAAAAAGATGTTCTGGCCCTGTACACTTGCAAACACAGCACCAAAAATGGGACTAAACTGGGACTAAACTGGGACTAAACCCGGAGGTAAACGTAGTCTACATCAGGACTCGATTGGGCTCGAACTAGAACCAAACTAGAACAAGTGAGGAAAGAGAGTTGGAAGAGCATCTGGCACAAAGGTTTTAAGGTGTTATTATATGAATTCTTCTAAATCAGAATCAAGCCTTTTACAATTTTGAGTAAACAGAATAACAAGTCATTACCCAGAGACATAATGACATGTATTTGAGGCGTGGTTTAAACCTGCGACCCTTTAGTAAGAGGGTAAAATCGAATCTCACTGTCATGCATAAAAGTTTTGGCATTGATCTTAAAAACACCCCCAAACTTTTTCACAATTTTGAATAACTTCCATCAGAAGTTGCAGAATTTAACAATTGTCTTGAATAATCTGCCGGACATGAGCAGAACGTCTTACCTTAAATTACTTCTTCAAAGGAAATGTCAGCTCTAATTTTGCTCAAAAAAAAAAAACCTCTTTCAAAAAAACTTTTTTACAATTTTTGAAATAATAATTAAAAAAAAACAAGACTCTGGCAATCTTTCTGACATGAGGAGAAGCTTTTGTCTTAATTCACTTAACAACTTTTGTACTAACTTTAAATAGCAGATTGTGGCACTAATATACCACAGATTTCTGAAAACTCTCTCAAAACTTCCAAAACTTCCTGCTATCGATGACATTTTGAGAACCTGTGAGGAAAATTGTAAAATTGTCAATCGCTATGACAAATTTTTCCATTGTTGCACTATCGACTTTTTCTGTTGGAGGATCCACCACCCCATTGAGCCTCGAATGTTCCAAACTATGGCATTAAACTCATCTTATGTCCATGGAGACTTATCGTTCAATATATGACAGATGGAACAATACTTTTTGGGGGTCAGTATTTATAGTGGGTACCTTTTCTTTGTACTAGTGGGAAGTTTTTGTTTATTTTTAGGTAGTACGAGTAGATTTGAGCTGTCGAGGTTTGAATTATGAATTTCTATGACTCATTATAGAGACAAACTAACTACTTAAGTGTTGCATTCTGTTATTTCTTTACCGCAGTTCATTTATTTAACAATTTTGTCCATTGAGACTACTTTTTGGGGAATAATTCTGCTTTACAGTTTGGTTTCAATGTTACCGTTTATCGTCTATATTGCACTTCAAAATGTGTTATCGTGCCGGCCTAGCGACCCAGAGCTATGCCATACTGTGGAACATTCTAGGCAAAGCCACAACATCTACATAGTGCATCTTTAAAAACTCACCCAACTATATTACAACTTCGAAACACCGCTACCGTCAAAAGTCTGAGGATTTGAAGTAACTGAGAGCCTGAAGCCCCGGCGATTGTTCTGACAGGAGCAGACAGGAGCAGACAGGAGCAGAGAGCCTTGCCTGCCGCCATTTGTCTTCTTCAGTTACACTAACAGGAGGCTTATTGATTGCACTGTGTTGTATCACGTCTCTGAGGTCGATGGAGATCGTGCCGATGACTGCGTACCATTCTCTCTTTTTATGTTCATTTATTTTCCGAAGCTCCCGCAGACACATGTCCCTTCTAATATTTCAGGAATGGAATGGAAAGACAAGTGGTTTAAGAGAGGAAAAGTCATCTGGAAAGTTTATACGTTTTGTATGGAAGCTGGCGATCGCTGCGTTTTTGTTTCGTCAATTTATATCTATATTTTTAAAGCAACACCGTGTAACTTTCTGAAGGTGGCATTCATTCCAGTTCTCCATTCTACACAGTGATAAGTTTTATGCCATACTGTGGAATATTATAGCCAAAGGAACAACATTTCCGTGGTGACAAACAGGAAGCATCCTCCAGGCCAAATAAGAGTCAGGTTTGTGGAGATGCAAGCCCGCTCAGAGTAAGGATGCATGTTTTTAGTGCTATAAAAACATCAAAAAAACAAAAAAAACCCATGGTATTATTTTAGTCAATTTTTTGGCAAAAAAGTTACACAGTGGGGTTTTAAAAATCCCATGTATTTTCTGATTTTGAAGAGAAGACAATTCGCATTCGATAAACAATATACTTTGAGCAAACTATGGAGCTGTCCCAAATCTGTACAGAAACAACGTGTACAAAAAATGCCACTGCGTTACAATCTAGTTACGGGTTTCAGCTTCCTGTTATAGGCAACATTTTGAAGATATTTCAACTGTTTCAACTGGATTTGTGGATTTTCACTTTTGGTTTTTATTATGCATACTGTACAATCACAACAGAGTGTGCCATCATTGCATTCTAAAATCTGATTACTCACGTACTCCTACCAACAACTATGGCTCCATTCACTAGCATTCTTCTTGCACTGCCTTGCTCAAGGGCACTTAGACGTTTGCTGCAACAGAAAGAATCAATTTCTCACCCTACTTCTAGTTCCAGAATCTCAGAACCAGGAGATCAAACAGGGGACCCTTTGGCTACGTGTACATCGCTGCTTTCCCATTGCCAAAGAGTCACATTCATTCTCCCTGGTTTCTTTCTACCTAAGGACTTATTTTTTCGTAGAACGGATTAGGCTTGTATATTCCCCTCATCTGGAGATTAGTAGTCCGGGGGGGGAGGAGTCGGTGGGTGGGCAAACCGAGAGGATGGCAACTGGCAAGGCCGAGGTGCGCTGCGGAGGGGGGCGGAGAAAGCTAACGCGCTAGAGGTGCTATCATACATGGAGGTGATGCCAGAAGATGAGGCTCTCTCTAGGGGGGTACAGCCAGCGCTATTCTTTCGACCGTGGCACCTATTTTACTCTGTGGAAAGCTTTTAAAGGACATTTGGCTCACGCTGGAAGAGAGAGAAAGGCTGTAATGCTGTTCTTTTATGTAAGGTTGTTGCAAGGGCAGGGGGATACGGTAACAGTGGAGGATGTTTGTGGGGTTTAAGGGTGTTTGCAGTAGAAAGGAAAATGCCAGCTTATGGTCTTAAAGGAATATAAATAAAAGATGCACCTAGCTCGTTCAAGAGTCAGAAAGTAAATGGGGTAACATGGATCTACTAAGGGGAGACACTACAGGCAAAGCTCATTTTTTAATTTTTTTGTTTTTTGGTCAGTTTTTATATGAGACATTGTATTTTGTTTTCTCAAAATGCATTTTCCCCCTATTTGGACATGAGGATCACCCCTTAAAGTAGTACCTACACGTAGCAAAATTTCCAATCTTGTACTTAACAAGATTTTGACAAAATGTGCAGAAAGATTTTTTGGTATCTAACTCTTAGTTTAGTTTATTACAGTTGTAACTCCAAAAATGAGGCAAAATTAGAATTTTTAGGCAATTTTTCAGTCAGATCTAGTTTACTCAAATACTAAATATGATATCCCAAATGCCTTCTGTATATTTTTAGTGTGTAACCTGTCAACAAAAAGAAGCAAAAAATAAAATAAAATAAAAATAAAATAAAAATTGGCTTTTTTCATGTTTTTGTTTTGAATTGGTCAATTTTGGCAGTTTTTACACATAAAATCCCTAATTTAATGAAAACATTACATGATGAAAAACTTTTAATACATTTTTTTCCTTACATTTATGTGAGTAAACTACAACAGAAGTTTCAAATAGATAACTCGAAGTTCAAGATTTTTTTTTTCCTATTCACCTGCAGCGTCTCGCCTTAAATAACTGGATAGGATATTGCTAGCTTAGACCTGTCTCGAGTTAGATGAGTGGCAACTCATTTGTACTGCCGCGAAAAAATCCTCCCCAGCCCAGAGAGCATTTTTCCCATAGTGCAATGTAATCACAAACTGCTGACAGGGACCTACAGCTTTCAAAAAGGTTGGATTTTGCGGTGAGTTTTGCCTATTTTCAGATCATAAACTTTTTCTCAGCTCAAAAGCGTTCAGTTGTCTTTTCTAGCTACTCTCGCTCTGATTGGTCAGAGCTGCAGGCCTGGGTCTACAGAGGTTTAAAGTGTTTGCACCGTCATCAGGCGTGTAAAATAATGAGACTTAATGGAAGAGTTTGGAGCTCAACAGTCAGTTCTGGTTCTGGAAGTAAAATTTCCCATTCATTTTTCCCTTAGACGAAAATTTCAAATATTGAGAGTTCAAAGACATCGAGGAGGCTAACCAGCGATGTGGTAACTAATATCCATCACGCAGTTATTTTAAGTCCAAAAAGCAGGTTTAAAATGCAAGATTCAGCAAACTTTGAATAACTCAGCGGTTTATAAAGTTTCAGAAACAGCCTTTAAATACAATTATAGGTGTTGTGGTCATTAGTTACCACATAACTGACCAGCCTGGATTTTTTTTTTTTTTTTTTCAGAAAGTCTATGGGAAAAATTTGTCACTGTTGTGCTCCATTGTTTTTGCACCCCTTACAAACTCCGCATTTGGACGCCTAGGTTAAACTGTTGACACTCGCCACTGAGCTCGGCCCATTGACTTAAACTGGCGGCCATGTTTGAAGACTGGGGCTTGGGTAACATGTCAGTTCATCTATCCAACAGCAACAGGATAGGCCACATGTTGTACACTTGTATTGTAAGTCACTGGAGTAGCAGAGGCACAATCAGTAAAGATGTTTGCCCACTAGCTCAGCAGCCGTCACCCATGCTCCCACACGACAATTCTCAATAAACAGACAAAAGCATGATACAAAACTGTACAACAGCTTGACAAACTTGATGCAATGTGCGGTAGTTTATTAGCGGGATGCACGCTGATTGTGTTGTGATAGTGCTCTAAAGGAGGAGTGACTTAGCACCGAGAGCAAAGGGAGGGGAGAGTGAAACGTGTATATATATATATATATATATATATATATATCAAAGAGAGGGGAGAGAGAAACGTGTATATATATATATATATATATATATATAAAATACTCCCTCTTTAATATAATTTTTACATCTTATAAATGTGCACATAGCTGTAGTTTATGGTTTATTTTCATGTGTTTCGTAGTCCTTTGTCCCACCTCCATAAAACTTGAACATAGAGTTAGAGTTGGACAAATGCTTCTCTGTGCAGTCTTTTTCCTGCAGCGGATGTCATAAGTTAGAGCAGTGTCAAACAGCGGACCGAGCACTGAGAGAACAGCGTCCCCGGTGACCAATCAGAGGACAGGCCGACAGGAAGAGTGCTGTAAATTGAGTGGCGCTCATTAAAGTGACATTAATGGTAATATGGAGCACGGGGGGGAGGGAATGAATCACAGAGAAGGGGCACCGCGCAGCAGCTTGGCCCCGCGCCAGTCACTCACACAGGCCTGGATCATGTCAGGAGCACTGAGGAGCTAGCGCTTAGCTTAAATGCCAATTCAGTGGAAGTTAGCTAGTTAGCGTTAGCCAGTGGAGCTGTGGGATTTACTTTTTACTTTTAATTAAGGGAACGATATGTAAGATTTTAAATACCATAAACATGACCTAACTGTGTCCCCAGATATGAGGTTCAAATGTTCAAATCAAATATACTTTTTAATGATTGTAATGCTGATTTATTCTTAAAGGGACAGTATGTCACTTTCTGGAGGTGGCACAATAGAAAGTTAAAACCATTCTCTGAGTTTTATACCATACTGTGGAAGATTATAGCCAAAGGAACAACAATTCCATGGAAACAAGCTCTCCCCCAGGCCGAATAAGAGTCAGGTTTGTGGAGATGCAAGCCATTCACAGTAAAGATGCTATGTTTTTCAGTGCGATAAACACAACCAAAACGGGAAAAAAAAGCTTTTATATTAGTTTTTTGGCTAAAAAGTTACATACTGTGGCTTTAATTAAAACATTGGACATGATGGCTAAGCCGTTTATATTATATTTTCAAAATGATTATGCAAGATACCCGTTATTGAATAAATGCAAGTTTAATGCCATACTGCGGAACAATCCAGAAGAAGAAGAAAAAAAAAACAATCGAGGCAAGCAGGTGCTAAACATTCCATGAGAGAAGTTACACAGTCCATTTTTAAATATCAATCAGTTTTTTTACGATTCCTTAACATAGACCTACAGTTAAAAGATGGTGGTCACATTTGCCTCAGCAGCATTTAGGACCAATTCTGTTCCAAGTATGATTTGTTAGATGCAACTTCAACAGTGTTCCTCTAGATTTTCGCAGTATACGATGACTGTCGAGCATGATTACATCTGGTTGCTATGCCAACTTGAGTGAACACGGGGCCTAGTTAGCACCCTGGCAGTGTTATTTCAGCACTGTATTCTGCTTCACCTGTTAGCTTATCCGCGCTGACCTGCAGATGTGTAACGAAGCGGAGGTTGTTATACGTGCTGTGATAATGCCTAGGTGTTTAATTAAAATTGCTTGTACATCTTTTTTCTTATTTCAAGGTTATAATCAGTAGAAAGTATAATGCTGTGTTATAAATTACGGGAACCTGTACCACGTCAATACGACAGCTTTGAAAATTATACATGGTGGAAATAACTTATGAAAAGAAAGACTGTAAAACAAAAACACAATGGAAAAAAAAGATAAAATAAAATAAAAATAAAAAGTTAATTATACGTATATATATTTAAATTTTTGGTATACATTTTAGTGTTCATTTTGACGATACAATTTAATAACGAATACGTCTGTTGACTAAAATTATCAAGATTATCAAGTCAAATCAAATTGGTCAAATTTTTGTTTTGTTTTATTCTATCTTAATTTTAGTCTACAAAAATGTCATGCTAATTCAGTCGACTTAATCCATAAAAGTTTATGTCAACCAGAAAATAAATATATTTATTTTAACTACCTAACTGCTTCATGTTTCTTGGATGTTGAGTTTGTTTATGGTCTGCTTTTGGGGCTCTGGGTTTGAAAAGTGGAACTTCCTTTCATTCATTCATGATTAGTTTTTACTATTCAACCAAGCTATCAGTACTTTTCGTCAACAAAATTATCTACTTTTGGTGAGAGTTTGAGTCGAGGAACATATTTAATTTTAGTCATTATCATTACTTTTAATTTTAGTTTTAGTCAGCAAAAATATAACATTGACAATATAACAATAACAATACGACGGAAACTATAACAAAGATATTTTAAGTAATGAAATTAACACTGATAGATTTTTTTTTTAAAAGCTGATTAGTAAGTCAAGTATATTTAATTTCATACACAATCATAGACTGTATAAAGAAGTGGACTAAGGGAGTGAGACGTCACCCACAGAGTTCGACTCCAGCCAAATGAAGCTCATCGAGGCTAGAGCAGTTATAGGGGCCAATTTGGAGCCGAGTTCCGCATTTGGAATTCCGACTGCGAGCATCATAGCAACCAAAGAGCTAATCCAGAGCGAGGCTGATGAAGGTAACGCTGGTTTAGCAGGGAGCGGGCGCTTGGCAACTCTGTTAATCAAACCTGTTGCTAACGCTAGTGGGAGCGACCTCGGGGAAAGAAGGTGCCTGATTTGTCTGTTATTAATGTTCGTATCTTGATTTACGGACACAAAAGCGAAATAAAAAACATGGATCATGTAGAGCGGGCTAATATGAATATTTTAAGACCAAAATGACGAGTCTCATTGCAGCAGTTACAGAGAGAGGGGTGACAATTTCCTAATGTAAAGTGTATTGGAGTCAATGGAGCGCGCCCATGATCACTTCTTATTTGGAGCACGGCGGCTAGCGGGTTAGCTATCTCCATTTATATATCCAGTCTATGAACACAATAAACCAGTCAAATAGCAGAATGTATATAACAAAACTATTACACACCCAAGGCACATGTTTCGTACCTTTTCTCTTTCGACCAATCAGGAGTGAGAACACTGCACACACACTGCATGCTCAAATGATGGGTTGGTGGCAGGCGGGTAAAAAAGCGCACATTGTAGCTTTTTTGTAGCCATAGCCTCCTGTTAGCTAAATTCCTATCTTATTCGTTTACATAGGATAACTCGTCTGCTAAAGCTAAATGGTGAGTTTTGCTAAACGAAACCACGCCTCTATGCGCTACCACTGGCCCAGCACCGCACACATGACCGATCAGTGAAGGATTGTGGGTTGTGAATGGTATGGATGGAGGTCAGAGAGGGTGACGAGATGGTACAGCCAGGTGCTCTGTGAGTAATCAGGCCGCGTTTTGGAACACCGGGCAACCGTTGATGGGTCAACCGGCTAGCATTAGCATTAGCTTTAGCAGCGGGGGGAGCGTACCAACATGTGGAGGGAGCGGGGGGGAGGTAGTAGTAGGAATACACAGAGTTGGCGGTACTCACTGACAGCCTATAGTTCTGCATCATTTTATCAAATTCCTCATCAATCTTTTTGTATTTCTCCTCAGTGCGGGGGGTGAGGGAGAAGGGTTCCTCCGGGTCTGGGCTCTCAGAATCCCGGTGCTCTTTCTTGTTCAGAGCCTTAGTTACCGACAGAAAAGAAAGAGGGATAGAGATAGAAGAGAAGAGAGAAGACAAGAGAGAATAGGTTAGCTAGCTGATCAGAATTGGTACTCACGCCGTAGCGCTTGAAGAGGCTGTCGAGGTCGTCGGTCTTCCGGTACTTCTCCTCCGTCAGAGGGCTTTGGTCGATGGAGTCATCCCCGTCCGGCTCGGGACTGTTGCAGCCGTTAAAGCCTTTCTTTCTCAACGTCTACAGTGGTCAGAGGTGGACAAGGAGGAGGGAGTATATGCATGTGTTATTACAGAGATAGCCAATGGTACGTAATTAACACTTGGAAGAGACAGCAAGTAGACAAGGCAAGGAATGTGTGGTGTGTTAATGGATCCCAAGTAGGCCTGTCGCGATAACACATTTTAAAGTCAGATATATTACTAAATAAAATAGGCAGCTCAAATCTTATCATATTATAGAAAAATAACAAAAGGTTCCATGCTAGTAAAAAGAAACAGCACTCACGATAAGTATTGGCAATAGTTGGACTTTTTAGAGTATCAGCTATTGACCTTCAATTTCTAACATAGGGTGATATGTTGTTTTGGTTTTCGGTTGTAGCTCAAAATGTAACTACACCACTCTCTGATGGGTTTGTAGCGAAATAAGGTGGTAGATAAATTTCTTACCATTTCAAAGCGTGTAACTTGGGTAGAAATGATCAAAATCCGCCCTATACCGTATATCGGCCCAAAAATATTGGCAGAGCTTTTCGGCCATTGGTTTCTCTGAATTCTAAACAATTGGTATCGCATCGGCCATGAAAAAAAAAAAGAACATATTCGTTGATCTCTAGTTATTTGATCTGATCTATGGAGATGTCATTGCTTTGCCTGAAAAGTTCCACGGGATGAAAATTAACTTATGTTTCTCCACAGCGACAAGCACGTTTAATGCCAGACTGGGATATTCCAAGAAAAGATGTCTGTGTCTAAAACTTTTGTCCAGTTGACAGAATTCAATTTTCTTTTGTATTCCAAGGAAAGCAATAACATCTCCATCTCTTTTCTTATTTATGAGAAAAGTAGAAAATTGTATCACTGAACTGGTGCATAAATCTATAGCCATGCAATTATTGCGCCTAATGAACAAATGTAAGAATGTAATGGATGATATGGGATCATTATACAAATGTCATATTGATCTGTCTCTTTTGCACTTCCGTACACTAACTATTGTATACTGTAGCTATTGAACGCTGTGTAAACTCATGCTATATGCTACATCACTCTGCAGTAAAAATAATAACACAAAAAGAAAAAAAAATCTCATAGAAATGCTACTAGATTCTTTCAAATTTTGCATAGACAAAAAAAAAATCCAAATTTGGTAAACTGTGTATTTTTATCATTACTTGCTCCCCGTAATACATTTCTGTTGTGTGTTATATTACCATACAGTTAGCATTAGTAACCATTAGCTTGATGTTACCTACCTGTACCTCAATGTTCTTACAATTTTATACATTAGAAAGATAATACAACCCTCTCTTTATTCATACACAAAACTTCATAAACCTTTATAAACTTTACTCCAACCAGATGCTTCAAACTGTTGACATATATCCAAAAGGCAGCACATTAAAAGGCCTGTGACAGATTTTTCCCCATGTGTGCGTCTAATTATAAGGCCTTTTTTTCTTTTCTCAAAAATCTGGAAGCACATAAAATTGCCTCTGAAAATTGTGAAAAGCGCTTATAAACTCATCTCTGTGAACGATTAGGATGCTCTGAATTCATAAGGTAAGTGAGGAATAACTTAAAATGAACCGGTTCTGTTTTTCACATTTTGAAAACGGCAAAAATCAGGTACAGCGCCTCTAATTACCATAACTACATATACGTCCATCAATATGTCTGAACAAAAAAAAAATCTCTTAAAAGTCATAGCATAGCGTGACCCTGGTAGTAACCTGTTCTGTGCTTCCTTGGGCAAAAATCTAAACAAGAAAATTGTCTATTCTCTTTTAATGCGCAATCAATTTGTCGGGTCAATGTTTGTACCATGGGCCGCCCACGTGAACAGCCCCTTATTACCACCGAGCCCACACATGCTAACCCAGCAGGTGCACTCCGGAACCCACCGTTGGAAAGGCTGAGGGAAAATACTCTGAGCATCCAGCCTGGAAAAAGCATGGAGTGGGCAAATTATTCCATGCACTTGGTCTATTGCTTTAAGGGATCTAGGCCATACAGACATTGCACAGAGTATAGGTGTATTTAATGTACTTCAAGACCAAAATGCTTGAATGTGCACTAAGGAACTTTTCTGTAAGAGGGTTCACCACCTGCTTGTTGCCATAGATGTAGTTATTGCTTTGTCTAGAATGTTCTATGGTACGCTTTAAACCTACCCATCTCCGTGGAGACAAGCAGGTGACGTAACCAAACCAACAGTTTAGATCTGCGGAGAGATGATCCAGCTCACTGTAAGAATCTGCATATTTTTAAGGTATTATTAGTGACAAAAACACCTATATTTAATAAAGTTCAAGATAGATAAGTTTAATGCTATACTTTGGAACATTCCAGGCAGAGAAATAGCATCTTCATGGACGCAGCTGGTGGTGAACCCTTCAAATCAAAATGTAAAATTACATGTAGTGCGAAGGTTCCAGTGTTGCTTTGGTTGTTGGTTGTAATTATAGTTTTATATAATGCTAAATTGACTTGAGCGGCGCTAGCGTTACAATGATTTTTTCATTATCAAAAAGCATGCTTTTTTTTTTCATATGTTGTGTGCATGTTTTGAGTATCCATCTCCCTCTCCAGCGACCAAAACATTTAGTTCAACCTTGTGATCTCATTAGGTGGTAGTCCAAAAAATGACTCCAGTGCGTTTTTGAAGAAAATACACCGTTACTATACACATTCTACACTCTCAACTAGCAGCTATTGTTTTTAGCCTCATTTACACTGCTACTACTAAGTTTTGGCCCTTGTTACCATTATTGTTGCTAAGTAACACACGCTACCTCTACATATGTCATATCTGTTGCCTGTGTCCAACCAGGAAGTAAAATTATAACTTAAATTGTGATGTTTCTTCTCACAACAATTGTAACACTGAAATGTGATATAGTAACAATGCTAATCCGAAGTCACCATACGCCAGCGGACCTCCACATGGGCTGATCAGCAGGGTTAGGAGCTGGTATGAAGGCTATCGTCACGGTAACAAAAAGGGTACAAAGCCAGAGAGAGGGGAGAGTAAGAGAGGGAGAAAAAAGGTCTTATTTTGAGAGGATTCTGCTAAACACGATTTGGCGGTATAAGTAGCTTTGCCCGGTGGACTCTTGACCATGCAGCCAGCCGCGGCAGCAAAAGGGTGCTTCAGGTATTCTGAACAGGAGGAGTGTTGGAGATGAGAGGGCCAAACGGGAGAGGGCCAAACAGGAGGGAAAGAAATAATGGTTTGAATCAAAAACATTGTTGGATGTAGTATAAAACAATCTATGTTATACTTCCTGTATTGTACAAATGAAACGTAAAGTAAGTGAATTAAATAAAAAGAAAAAGCTTGTGAAGTTGTAAAGGTAGCGAAGGTAAAATAAAGTATTACCACTCGTACCACTTTTACAAATATTTAAAAGCTGCTTTTACTACACGTTATAAAAGGCATTTTCCTGAACTGGAAGAAATGAAAGTCAGGCACAGACCCTTTAAAGTGAAGAAATTATGCTTTATTTTGGGAAAAAATAAAGCAATTTAGTAATGAGCTAACATCCTACGCTAATTGAGCCATACGTTTGTTGTGAACACAATTTGATCAAAGAAATGAGTCCAGAGATGGTTTATGAACTTAAAAACTGTGGGATTTCCGGTTTATTTTAGTTACATAACTATTCAGGGAAAACTGCATCTGAGGCGTAGCACCAAAGTACATCTCTGACATGTTAGTGCCACATGAACCATCTCACACTCTGAGGACTTCAGGGACCGGCCTCCTGCTGGTGCCCAGAGTCAGGACTAAAAATGAGGAAACAGCATTTCAGCTAAAATCTGGATCACTCTTCCTGAAGATGTGAGACAGGCCTCTGCTCTGACAATGTTTAAATCCAGGTACAAAATTGACTTTTATTTGCTTTTAACCGCAATAAATTAGCATTACCTAATCGTTAGTTTACTCAAAGTTGTATTTCAACTGATTCATGCATGTTTGTGTAAGCCTGCATTGCTCTGGATTTGAGGCTTGAGTGCTCTGAAAAATTCAATGTTCATCTACCCCCTATCTCTGCCCACTTCCTTGTACTTAGATGCAATTATTATAAAAAGACTCATACACATATAGTTAAAAATGTTCAGTGGTCATTTTAGAAACACTTAAATGGAAATCTGCTGCTTGCTTGGGCGTAATGCCAATTTGGAGAGGTCGGTTTTTGCAGTTTTGAAAAGGAAGTCGTATTCCAGTTTCTATTACCAAGGCATTTTGGATCGAAATTGCAGTTCACCCTGAATAAAATGTAAAAATTCTCTCGTAGATTAAGATCCTACATTATGTGACATTGACTCTTGTGAGCTTTAAGCCATGTTATGATGTTGTTACCTCATTAAAAAAAACTCCAGGTATGTTTTTGATGAGGAAACATTGTAACATAGATTAATGGGGGGGATCATTGTTTAAACCAGATAGGACACATCTACCTTCTGCTCAAATGCTCTTTATCCACTCCCCTCCCCTCTCTCTCCATGGTCAACAGCATGTACTGACTTTGTGAACGTGTCGGAGGGGTGACTTTGCCTAACTGGAGCGAAACTGGGTCAGCGCGATCACAGCCGCTCCACGCAGAGAGCCTCCCGAGCAGGTGTAGAGCCACATTAGGGAACAGAGTAGTGTTTTTGAACCTTTCCCTCCCTTCGCTCACGTGCACCCCCCTCCACCTGCTCTATAATGTATGTGTGCCGTCGACTGGAGCGCAAATCAAGCCCCAAAAAGAGTACATAATGACTACTAAACTAACACGCCAGGATGATTCAACGCCGTGTAACTCTACGAGATATAGTGTGCGAAAAAGTAGGGCCCTGAGGGATGTGACAGGGAGCGAGAATTCTTGATAATGTAGTTTAGAGAACACATAATATGCATTCTTCTGGCTTTAATTCCCTTTTAAACGTGCTTTTGGTGAATTTGGGACTGGTATTTCACATTTACTAACTTGTATTGTACTTAGAACATATTGTGCGTGAGTCTGCTATAGACTTATAATCTATGACACCCGTGGATCATTATGTTATAATTTGAACATTCTAAATCGTGATATTCATAAAAAACGGCTTAATAAAAGAAACGACTCTGCTGACTTCCGCGTGCCTAATGGGACCAGACGTCGCCGTAAACATCATCACAACAAAGTCCTGTGCAGCTGTTGGCACCTCCGACAGATAGCTGCAGATTACGCTAGCGAGCCGAATCCTATGCTTATCACCAATTAAGAAAATAAAATTGAAGAACAAAGTAAGTAGAGAGCAGTGGGCGTATGCCAGTGGCGGTGAAAACGAGTTGATCGGTAATAAGGCATTCTGAAAATAAGCCAGTAAAGATTGCCCAAACAAGTACGAATCACTCCAAATACAATTTTGGATGAGTAAGTGGTGAGGGGAAACAGCTATAACATGGTTAAAAGCTCTGAAAAGTCGATTATGCAGAATAGGTCTGCTTTAAAATAACGCCTACATTTGGAAAATATACTTTATAAACTACACCTCCGTTTCCAATGAGGTATTTAGGCTTTGGCGCTCCCTCTGCTGTCAGCAATGGGAATGAACCATAACAAATAAATAAATTAGGAAAACATGGATGCCATGCTAATAGAGCCACGCTATTAGCATAGCATCCATGTCTGTTGTGAACACAATTTGACCGCATAATGGGTCCGGTGATGGTTTTTGGACTGCACAGGAGAAGTCCAGATGCCACGCTATTAGCATAGCATCCATGTCTGTGAACACAATTTACTGAACACAAATAACTAAAGTATAGATTTTTTACCTGTGATGCAACAATCTGGGCAAAATGCAAACCTCACAATTTTGTTTCGTCATGTTCAAATGTCCTGTGTAATTTGTTTTTTGCATTTGTGTCTTGGTTAATTCATATTTGAGTACACTTGCTAATCAAAGTTGTGTCACTCTTTTGGGAGCTCAAAAGGTTGGTCCCACTGTGTGATGTCATTAAGTGGTAACTCAAAACCAACCAAAAAGTCTGCATTTCAGAAGTTCAGGCATTTTTACTGCACTTATATTACACAGTATTGCAACAATCAGCTCCCCCAACAGCACTTTCACATCATTGTAGAATCCCTATAGTTTAAAATAGAGCTGGAGACAGGTCAGAGTTCTATGGAGGAATTTGAACTGTCAGATTTTGTTAACCTGGTTATGGTTAATATCTCTGTAATTACTGGGCCTATCCACATGAAACAAACCTGGCACTTTCATTTTTTCTTTTCTTCACATTAGCTTCAGAAAGTAGTGCCATTATTCAACACCAAAGATGAGATTGTTGTCAGTTTAAAGCACTTTAGGCCATAATATTAATATAGCAAATTTAGATATTCCTTCCAAAAACAGTAAATCTCCACATAGAGTTACATAGGCCCGTGCCCTCCATCTGAAATCATGACATCAAATTGTAAAACATGAACGCGACCTATCATATTCGGTGGTTTAAATCGACAATGGCTTATTCGGCAGCAGCGGTCCTCCTCGCCGTGCGGTTTACAAGCCAGCGCTGTGATCTGCCCTGAGCTTAATGCAATTTTAACGCCCAGGAGGTGCCGTGTGCAGCCGACCACCACACGCTTTGGCTTTGTGGCTCTGTTCAGAGAAAGCAGTAACGCATATAGGAGGATATATGCTATGTAGTGTAAGTGTTGACCTGAAAATGCAAGCGTGAAGTAAATAAAAGCAGAAAAGAGAAAAAAAAAAATTGAAAAGCGACAATAGCTGCATGTTATGGAGGGATGTGGGGGTGATGGAGGAGTGGAGAACGGCACGAGGAGATGTTGTTGACAATGCTGGCGTGTCATCTGGTTTGAACGCACACACGGAAAGGCAGCGGGGCTGAACGGTTGTTCTGTGATTGGAGTCTTTAGTTTAATGTGGTTAAAGTGTCGAGATTCGCAGTGGGTTATAAGATGGACAGTAAAACGTGTAACGACAAAAATGGAAGTACTAGATGCAAATAGGTCATGTACGGATATAAAAAACTTGACTAGACCAGGAGTAAAACAGGACCAAACCCTGCCTCATTCCTACTTCCTGTTACCAACAACCAATCAGAAGGGTTTTTTTGGTTCTTGACTAATCACCTTTTAAGTTATCCATTTCAACTACTTCACTGCCCTCTCTCCCCCGCAGCAGCAAAACCATAAGCCTCCTCAGTCTACTGCGGAAAGTTTTGTGCAAAGTATTACTTTTGTTGTCTAATTTAAATTTATATCCTTATGACAGATAAAATCACAGCACAATAACTGTGACAAGTCATGACGCACTAAAAGTTTTAAATTAAAGTTTGAAGCACTTTTATACAAATCACTAGATGCAAGTCGCTCGGGTGCTCAACAAAATGAAGCACCCAACTACATTTCTTATATTTTGATTAACAATCTTCAATTTATTCCACGAATCGACGCCAAAGTTTCAGAAAACCTGCCACTGTCCAAAATTAAACTGTGACTTGCTTTGACCAGGACCAAACCGAAGGCTTCAGAAAGACTACGCCCGGGATCAAACCAGTAACAGGACATGTGTGAACCATAGACTGTATATATAAATGGACATAGCTAACCTGCTAGCCGCCGTGTTCCAAACAGGAAGTGATCACGCCGCGCTTCCGGCTCCATAGATTTGAATAGAAAAATTGTCGCCCCTCTCTCTGTAACTGCTGCAGTGAGCCTCGTCATTTTGGTCTTAAAATGTTCGTATTGACCCGCTCTACATGATCCTGTTTTTATTTCGCAATTTTGTCCGTGAATCAAGATATGAACATTAACAACAGACAAATCAGGCGCCTTCTTTCCCCGAGGTCGCTCCCGCTAGCGTTAGCAACAGGTTTGATTGACAACATTGCTAAGCGCCCGCTCCATGTTAGACCACTGGTGCGGGCGGGAAGTGACGTTACCTTCAACAGCCTTGCTCCGGATTGGCTCTTCGGTTGCTACGATACTCCTGCTCCGAATTGCAAACGTGCAAATCGGCTCCAAATTCACCCCTATAACCGCTCTAGCCTCGATGAGCTTCATGTGACTGGAACCCAACGCTATGAATGACGTCACACTCACTTAGTCCACTTCTTTATACAGTCTATGGTGTGAACACAACTGTTATCCCCAAAAAGTAAAAGCGTAAACTTGTATAAATTATTTCATTATGAATAAAAAAAAAAAAAGTGCAAATACATAAAAGTTTAGACTACTCATTTCACTAAAACAATGAGTAGTTACTAGTTAACATAATAAGAATTCAGATTTGCCTAAAAATTGCATTTGACAATTTTGATTAAGTTTGGTTGTCTAAAATGAAAGGATACAAATCAAAACAACATCAAAAAGTTTTGGGTGAAATTTTGAAACGACCATTTCTAAGTAAGATGTCAATCCAGTCACTGCCATTTGTAATATTTTGATTGACACAGACATTTGCTAATTGTCAATTTATTCCAACAGCCGACATCACAGAGTTTCGCACAACCTGCCCGATAGGTTGTGCGAAACTTGTCAAAATAAAATTGCTTAGACCGTGACCAAACCAGAACTAAACCCGGGATCAAACCAGGACCAAGAGTTAGACTTCTCATTTCACTAAAACAGTAATTAAGTTAACATTATAATTCAAATTTGACTAAAAATGTAGTTCTGATTGGTCTAACATGACAGAATACAAATTAAAACAGTCAAAAAATTTGGGGTGAAATTTTGAAGTGGGAATTTCTAAGTAAAACGTCAATCCAGTCACCGCCATTTGAAATATTTTGATTGACACCATAGAAATTAGCTAATTTCATCAATTCATTCCAACAATTGACCCCAAAATTTCCACAAAACCTGCCCGATAGTCCAAAATTAAACTGTGACAGCCAATACGCCGATTTCTGTCCACTTCTTTTGCCTGCCTGTTCCGCTGACAAGAACAGTTGTAAATTTGGAACATGACACTATAGCTCTATACGCTCCTCTGCATGGCTCATCATTACAGGGAGACGTTAGCTTGACAGGAACTAGCTAGCACTTGCACTGTCTCCCAATTACTTTCACTCAATGCGCGGGTAGACTGGATGCTCTGCAGACATCACAGGCCTGGCGCGGTCCCATAACAAATATTTAGCGAGTTTTTACACCGAAAACATAGGCACGGTTCCATAGTTTGCTCTTAGCGGTTTTTGTTGTGTTGCGTCTCATTTGAAGCTAACACATTTGGAACATTTTGTGAACTGGCGAAGCTACAGTAAAGTGGGAGGAGAGAAAGGGTTGGAGTCTGTCAAATGCTTAGGCGAAAGGACTGAGATGGAGGTCGCTGGTGTGCGGAGGTGGTAGAGTAGTCAAAATTGTACTTGAGTAAGAGTACAGTTACTTGAATATAATATTACTCAAGTTGAAGTGCAAAGTTGTGGTTCCAGAAATTAATCAACTAAGGGTAAAAAAAAGTATTTGGGAATAGTACTGTTCAAGTGTCTGGATGTAGTATCAGATTTACAATTCGAAGTATATGTAAGTAAGAACAAAGTATTAAGTAATGCACAAAATCTTTTCAAAGGATAGATACAAAAATGAGACAAACTAAATCATATCTGAATGAGCAGTGAAAGAAACACAAATGTTCAAATCATTTCATATTGTCAACATAAAGCTTTTGTCACTTTAGACTTACTCACAGTTGGAAGAGTAACCACAACTTTTACTCAAGTAAGAGTACTGTTACTTACTGTTACTCTAGCGTAATGTAACTGAGCAATACCTTCCTCTGCTAGTGTCTAAAAAACTGAAAATAGCAAAATGTTAAAAAGCTAAATAATAAAACAAACACGAAAAAATCTAAACCTGTATAGCTTTAGGGCAGCTTTTAATCAGTGCCTGGAGTAGTGTTATTAACTGCAAACTTAATTTTAAACTGTGAATTTATTGCCAAATCAAAATATAATGGTCTGTAGATATTCCACAATCAACTTGTTGGAATGTTGCACAGTATTGTATAAATTTGTCCATTTTTCATTTATTCAATTACATGTGTTTTGCTTTAGAAGACTCAAAAGTTTGTTTGATTACACTAGAGTTTTTTCACAGGTGTAAAAAAAAAAAAAAAAAAAAAAAAAAAAAAAAAAAAAGTCTCCATGGAGATTACTAGGTTTTATGCTGCTCTGTGGAACATTCCAGGCCTTCCAGAAAAGACAGACCCTCCACCAAATAACATACATATACGTGCCCCTTTAAAATCCGAGGTTATATTAGCACTGTGTAACTAAACATTTCCTGGTCAGTTGTGAAAAGTATAAAGTTTGAATATTTCTCAACTACATCAATCTTAACTTTGTGCCATTGTCCAACCCTAGCATCACTCGCGCTCTGCACCAGTAATGAGTAGCCTACACGGTGCCATGTTTTTGTAGTCCGGTGCCCATCC
>KN472073.1:0-19284 GCA_000787095.1 Periophthalmodon schlosseri | reverse complement strand
ATTATTATTACTAACTTACAAAGCTGCTATTTTAGAAAGACAGTTGAGTGAGGATGTCACTTAAACATGTTCTTACTAATGTGTCTTTTCCTAACCTTTTCTGATATACACCGATGCATCACTAAAGGGAACTGTGTCAGTGTTCCCAGTGACAGCACAATAAAGAACATGTTATTGCTTATGCGAGCCACACACTTTATGTCCACCAGAAAGGAAATTGTCTACTTTTGATTGTGTACTGTGTGAGACATTTGAAACACTTTCATTCAGGCAGCTCCTATGTTGTTATCACAGACCATAAGCCACTGCTGAGCCTAAAGAAAACTGCAGTAGACAATGATCCTAAAGGCAGAAGCAGCAGATGGACATCTATGACTATTCTATCATACAGCAGGAAGGTAAACAGCATGCCAATGCTGATGCCTTGTCCAGGCACTTCAGCACTGAAAGACTTGACCATGCAGTGCAAGCTACTGTAGCTGTCAGTGACACAAATACTACTGTGGACACAGACACTAGTGACAATCTTAATCAGGACTTTAGCAACACTGTCTGTTGACTCAGAACAGTTGAAACAACAGCAACAGAATGATGAATGTCTCAGTACAGTTGTTTCATGAATAAAAGACATGCATGTATTGCATTTATATGTATATATGTATTTATTGAGAAAACTGTGGTATACGTTTCCCAACCGATTAGACATGGGATTCTGTGTAAAAAGTCAAAACCAACTCCTTACTTCCAAGTGGTTTTACCAAACACACTTCTTCCTACAGTTTTAGCTGCTTTACATGGTAATCAGTTAAGTGGACATTTAAACATGACATGACTCGTGATGTGCATGCTAAGTGCCTCACTTGCTAGAAACAAGGTTCTCCTGTACCAGCCTGCAAATATGTTTCCACTGAAAGACCACCATACAGTCACAAAATGTATTTTTGAGGACTATGTCAACATGGGTTGCCGAATTGATTCATACAGACCAGGGTAGACAAGTTGACTCTGACCTTGTGAAACACTTGTGCCAGTTACTGGGGATAACTAAAACACACACTACCCTATACCATGCATAGATGGTATGGCCGAAAGACTGAGCAGAACTCTGAAAGACCAACTGGCTAAGTACATAGCACAAACTGGTAGTGAATGGGATCAGTTACTTCCACAAGTGCAACTTGCTTACAACTCCAGTGTACATTCTAGCACAGGGTTTTTCCCATTCTTCCTTGTACATGGCAGGGAACCAAGCTTGTCTCAGGATCTTATATACAGTTGAAACCAGAAGTTTACGTACACTACATAAAAGACAAATATGCTTTTTTTTCTCACTATCTGACATGAAATCAGACTAAACTTTTCCTGTTTTAGGTCAATTAGAATTACCAAAATTATTTCTATTTGCTAAATGCCATAATAATGAGAGAAGAATTTTTTTAGACAATTTTTCATTATTTTCTTCAAAGTCAAAAGTGTACATAAATTTCATTAGTATTTGGTACCATTGCCTTTAGACTGTATGACTTGGGTCAAACATTTTTGATATCCTTCCACAAGCTTTGCACAATAGTTGGCAGGAATTTTGGCCCATTCCTCCTGACAGAACTGGTGTAACTGAGCCAAGTTTGTAGGCCGCCTTGCTCGCACATGCCTTTTCAGGTCTGCTCATAAGGATTGAGATCAGGGCTTTGTGATGACCACTCCAAACCATTGACTTTGTTATCCTTAAGCCACTTTGTAACCGATTTGGCAGTATGCTTCGGGTCATTGTCCATATGGAAGACCTAAGCTTTAACTTCTTGGCTGATGTCTTGAGATGCTGCTCAGTAGTCCTACATAATGTTCTTTCCTCATGATGCCATCTATTTTGTGAAGTGCACCAGTCCCTCCTGCCGAAAAACAACCCCACAATATGATGCTGCCACCCCCATATTTCACAGTTGGGATGGTGTTCTCAGGCTTGCAAGTTTCCCCCTTTTTCCTCCAAATGTAACGATGCTCATTATGCCAAAGTTCAATTTTAGTTTCGTCAGACCACAGTACAAAACTGAAGGTCTTTGTCCTTGTGTGCATTTGCAAACTGTAATCTTTTTGTGTTTCTTTTGGAGTAATGGCTTCTTCCTGGCTGAGTGGCCTTTCAGCCCATGTCAGTAAAGTACTCGTTTCAATGTGGATAATGACACACTTACCAGCTTCAGCAGCATCTTCACAAGGTTTTTTGCTTTTATTCTTGGGTTGATATGCACATTTCAGACCAAAGCAGGTTCATCTCTGGGACACAAAACCCATCTCCTTCCTGAGTGGTATGATGCTGGATATTCCCATGGTGTTTATACATGTGTATAATTGTTTGAACAGATGAATGTGGCACCTTCAGGCATCTAGTAATTGCACCCAAGGATGAACCAGACTTGTGCCACAATTCTCTTTTTAGGGAATTCATTGATATTTTCATATTATTTATTAGGCTATATGAAGTATTTATCTTGCTACTTAATACTGGTTCCTGTTATTGTTTGGGTACAGTGCACCTAGATAGAAAGAGAGGCCGCAGTGTGTTCATGTTCATGCACAAGTTGAATAAAGAAATAAAGAGCTGTACAGTATTTTAGCAAGAAAGACTGTAGCCCGCCATACCCACCGCCTCAAAAGACTGGTGAGAACAATATATTAGTGTTACATAACCATGGGTACATTTACATGACAGTTAAACATCTGATATCTAGAATAATAAGTGGCAATGCCCTGATCCTACTGATACTGGTATCGATCATTGATCCAGGCATTTTCAGAGTATTGGCTTGGATTTAATTTAGTGAATAGATTGAGTCAAGCTGAATAGCGTCCTCTTCATGCAGATGTTGCTGCTAATTCTGCAGCTAACACCCAAAGCAGCTTAAACACTGACTGAGGAGGCTCTAAAGCTAAAAAACATCATTAATAACAGAGACAGTATTTGTTTAACCTCTGCCATCTCTTCACTGAGCCTTAAGAGTGAAATCTAAACTTTGCCCAAATTGTGGAGCAATCAGGGCTGAATGAGAATAAAACATTATTTTTCAAAATTATAACATATAATTGGGCTACTTTGCAGGTGCGCCTATTTCATACAGGTAATAATTTAATTGAACTACAGGTACGACTACAGTACAGTACAATTTTAACACCATACTTTCTGGAGGTGGCATGTCACCTGCACGGAAATAGAACGTTAAACCATACTTTGGCTCTCCATGGAATTAGATACGCTTCATATTTATAGCCAAAAGAACAATATTTCCATGAAATCAAGCACAAGCGACCCCTACTCCAGTCCAAATAAGAGTCAGTTTTGTCAAGATGCAAGCCCACTCAACGTAAGGATGCATGTTTTTCAGTGCAATAAAAACATTTAAAATATATCTTTAACACTGGAACTATGCCCATTAGTTTGTCTCTTTTTTTATAATTTTCCTCATTAAAACCTGCACAGGTGTGAACAATAAGAACGCAATCCAATTACTTGCATCAGATGCTACATGGCTTGCATGACATTTCAATAATCTAATCTCCAAAATCTCCAGAATCCAGATAATGATCAGATTTTGGTGTGCATGCAAACATAACCAGTGTTATTACATTACTACATCTTAGCCCAATCGTTTTAGTGTGTCAAAAGCCTGATTTGCTTTATTTTCTTGTGATGTATTTCAAACATTGCTCTTGTTGTCCCCTTGCCTCCTGTCCTTGCTGTCTTGTATAGTGTGTTCGGTGCGGTGGTCCATGTCTGTGCAGCTAAGTGAGTGGCAGTGACATGTGACAGGGCAGACTCACTGGCTCTATTGTGGCGCTGTGTGCGACTGAAGAAGACTTTGTTTGTTAGTGGCCCGCGCCTGAATCCTGCACTTTCTGCACTCTGCTCCTATAGCCTGCCTCTTTTTATTTGTGCACCTGTCCAACAACACTTCCAACATGGTCCACTCTGACCCGAGGACAAACAAGGGAAGACCACCACACCACATTCTTCTGACCACAAACTAATAAACTTGCTCAGTAGGTTTTACTAAATCTTTGCACTGTGTTTTGTCTTTTTGCCCATATAAACCTAAACAATTTACCCATACCTAAGTCTACAGAAAGTATTCAGGAACAAGAATATATGAATAACTCAATTTCAACAAAAATGTCAGCTGGAACCTTATAAGGGGACGTTATGTTTTGTATATTTCTTTTTTGTTGGGAAGTTAAATCGTCATCCTAGGTGTGTTTAAATAGCACAGCCCAAACCAGGAGATGTGCTCTGACAGTGGACCTAACACAAATAGAGAGGAAGAGGAGAGGAGGAGGAAGACTGTTTATGCCGGAGTCTCTGTGTACCCGGTCAGTGGACAGCTCCTAGTGTAACATCTCATCCATCTTCGTCAGGGACATTGTCTGAGACAGCTGTTTCACAGGCCAGCACTCATAGCAGAGGTGTACACCCACCTGCTCTCTACACACACACACACACACACACACACACACACACACACACACACACACACACACACACACACACACACACACACACATACAACAACATACAGTATATATACACATAAGCACACATACAGGAGGCATTTGTTCTACTGTAGCAACAGACACATCCAAACAGCAGTCCTCACCTTCTCTATGCTTCCTCATATAAGTGTCAGTGTCATGAAACTCAGCTAAAACTTCACTGAAGCATTAGTAAATAACAGTAGCTAGCTAGTTCCACAGCTAGTACAGCAGCTCATACTGATTTAAATGACTTTGGAACTTTAGAACTCTTGTGGGAACCAAACTGCACTGACTTGCATTAGGAGTAAACCTGGCAACAAAGGCATTGTGATATTAGAATGAGACACGCTATCATGTTAACTCCCACTTACAGATCAGATTCACAATGTATCTACTTAATCATATGTAACGCCATTTGGCTTGCTAGTAGCACTGAAATGACAAAACAATGTTTTGTTTTGTTTTTTTTATCTAAAATGCATATAACAATATTAAACAGGTTTTCTAACTCAAGATCCTTTCCCTGAAAGTCATAAAAAACATGTTTACCAACATGGCTGACTCCAGCACTGCCTCCCACTCACGTCACATTCATGTCCTAAACAAATAAACAACTCCAGATGCTGCCCCTGTTTCCTCTCCTTGTCTCTGTCTCATATGTCCAAAATCATATTTACAGTGACACTACAATGTAGATTAAGGATCATGTATAGTCATTTTAAATGTGAGCAAAACACTGAAGAAAGCCCTATTATTGGAGAGGGAGGTTAATGTTTACCTGCTTTTTGTTTGTTTTGTTTTTTTTTGTGGACGTGTAACTTCTATTGATATTGAGTAAAGAAACTTAATAAACTATGTAAAACCAAAGATTACAGTACAGCAGTCAGATGGATTAGCCCAGACTTAAAGGTCACAGATGTTTGCAGGAAGCAGAAATAATCCTAAGAAATGGCTCCTACTGCATAAAACCACACTCTTTGTCAATGAAGCTGCTGCATGCTGATATTTTGAAAAGGTCAATCTTACAGAAATGAATGGACATGTGCACAAAAGAAATCTTAAATGGATGCTAAGAAAGTAAATGTGCCATTAGAAAACATACTCCATTGGTAATATAAAAAACAACCGTTACAAACCCTTACAAAAGCTTGTATCAGATGAGAGGGTCTATGATGCCCCGAGGAAAAGGGGAAAGAGGAGAGAGACTGCAAATGCAGAAGAGCTGCACTTTAAGGAGTGCCTCACATGGATAATTCTACATTATGTATGTATGCCAATGTAAAGCTGTCTGAATATGTACTTAGACAGCAATTGAAAAGAGTGGAAAAAAACCCCAAAAAAACATTAAGGACCTGTGTACCAGAAGAGGCTCATTCTGTGAAAAGCACCAGTGAAATTAATATATGCTGCTATGGACTATTACCAATGTATTTGTGTAGTGGATACAAGTGGGATTTCAACAAATACATCAGCTGACATAGAAGAACCAATGCAAAAGAGATGCTCTTTGACGATATTATGACCTGTATGTGCTGACACAATTTGGCACATATAAAATGTCAAATAATGATGCCTAAGTGCATTATGACTCTAAATATGGTACATTTCTGTCAGATGTAGTTTGTTACTACAATATATTTAGTTTCTTGCGATATTGATTATTGTGTAAGGCAGGCTGCAAGATTATTATTTTTTGCCTGATTTTGAGACAGATCTGGCTTATATTTCCTGAAAACAGCAAATGTCTGGTGTCGCTGTCCACGCGAGTGTGAGACAAATAACTGTTGGGAAATGTCCTGATGTCTGTGGTCTTGACGCTTTTGTCACACCTTCAAATCAGGTACGATTTTAAAATCTAGTGTGCTTAAGCCAGTATTGCAGTATCAACATTCTGTCGATGTATTTTGCAGTCATATACTATATATATTTCACCCACAAACATAGACTGTGTAAAGAAGTGGACTAAGCCAGTGTGACGTCAAATGAAGCTCATCGCTTCATTTGACGGTACTCGCTCAGACTGCGAGTATCATAGCAACCAAAGAACCAATTCGGGGCAAGGCTGTTGAAGATAACTCCTCTTTTCGCCTGCGCCGCTGGTTAAGCACGGAGCAGGCGCTTAGCAACGCTGTCAATGAAACCTGTTGCTAACACTAGCAGGAGCAACCTTGGAACCTTGGCAACGGATGGAAATTAGCCTTTGGCTATAATCCGGTGTGTTTACTTTCATGTTGTATCATGTCTGTTCATTAGCATGCATTGTCCCAATCAAATAAATAAATAAATGAAAAGTAAATCAGTTATATTTATCTGACCTGAGAGTGGTCATAATGTTATGTCTGATCTGAGTGTGTCTATAGTCTTCTGCACTCTCACAGGCCTAACAGCAGTGCGGCACATAAACACAGAGTAAGAAGGCCCTGGTGGATCTAATTGAAGAGATTAGATGTTATCCGGTTATATCCCAGCCAATTTCGGCCCATAGCCAAACCTAATGCCGCAGAATGCAGGGGTTATGCCAACCTCCTCACTGCACCGAGCTGTTCCCTTAGAAACAACGCCACGACAGTCTATAACAACCTGCCTAATAAACCTCTTCCATGTCTGTCACTGTCTGCCTGTCTATCTTTCAAACTTTTTCTGCCTACATCTTTCTCTTCTGTTCTAATACAATCACAAAAATTGGCATCAGTAGATCAAGGATGGATGGGATTTGAGTCGGCGTGGGCGGACTTACACAAACTTTCGCAGAGATAAATTCAGAAGATAACAAAAGCTTGACAAAGTGTGATATTTAAAAATACTTTGCAGAAGAGGTTATGATAGGTTAAACATAACTAAAGAAAGACCGGTATAAATAAGCAGAGACATTTGAACAGATCTCAAGTGATTTATTTATTGTTTATTTAATGTTGTATTAGAATTCATGCTTACAATTTTGCAGTTTATGCTTTTAAATCAAGATTCAGTCCACAATACACACTTTAATTATGTCCAGGAGAGTTAACACTGGATATGAACTGCAAATGCAAGAATCACAAACATTTTTGAACATGTAATGTCTGAAATATAGGTTTAGCAAAGTTTTTTGTTTTTTTTTCCAAAATAATATATACAGTTGAAACCATAAATTAGATGCTTCCAAAGACATGACATCATCATCATCTGGGTTTTCATAAATTGTTTAAAGGCACAGTAATCTTACTGTATGTAAATTTCTGACTTTGAAGAAAGTAATGAAAAATTGTCTAAAAAAATCCTTCTCTCATTATTCTGGCATTTAGCAAATAGAAATAATTTTGGTAATCCTAATTGACCTAAAACAGGAAAGGTTTAGTCTGATTTCATGTCAGGCAGTGAGAAAAAAAAAAAAAAAAAAGTGTATGTGTCTTTTTAATATAGTGTATGTAAACTTCTGGTTTCAACTGTATGCATAATACGAAATAATTTCTGCCTTTAAGATTTGATTGTTTCAAGTTTGCATTATTCAGTTTAAATTCAACATTTTTTTTTTTTTTTTTTAGTTTTTGTTGCTCTTATGCTTGATGTTGAGGCCCGACGTCTAAACTGGTAAGAATCCTGTTTTTCAGTACATGTTTATGTCTTGTCTGGACCAAAGCTTAGTATTTTAAACACACAGAAACACATGCCATATGGACGGAGCACTTTACATATATAAATATTTGAACTGCACACATTACAGGAACATATTGTCCACACTTAGCGTCTCTTGTGCATGTCCCTCTGCATACAGGCCTATCCCACTGCTGCTGGTATCTTTGTTTACACAACACTCCGTGCTCACCCATGCTCACCCTCGACCTGCTGAAGGTTCTCTCTCCCATCCATCATTGCTCACATCACCACGTAGACAAACACCAATGATATCACAGAAATGTGCTTCAACAACATAAATCAAATCCAGTACTTCTCTGTCACTTCTGTTGTGGAAACTGAAAGGAATAACAGTAACTATGGGCCTTAGGTAGAGTCAAGGGACGACACAAAGACTGACTATTGACTAGATTGACTATTTGGTATTTAAGGTATTAAGACAGATATGAAATGTACATCATGGTTATCTCTGGGATCTTTTAGGATGCAAGGGTACTCAATTTCCCTTCTTCTGACAAAGCGTGACAATCAACCATTCATACCTGGGGCGGTCCAATCACAGACGCTAATTTGTACGTCTTCAAATGCAGTATACATCTCCTCCTGATTACTCCCATATCATTCAGCACAATATATATATAACTTCTTTTACCTCAGATACATAAGAGTTTAGTGCTTTGCTTGTTGATTCAGCAGAAATCTGCACTGTTTCTCAGATCTCTGCATTATTTTTTTGTTAAGCCATGTTTGTCAGGGAGAGAGGATACGGTTCCAGACGAACACATCTTTGTCAGAGCATGTAGTTTTTGGCTAGTCTGGCAAGTAGTCTTTGATAACCACTCTGCCATAAAAGATGTCTGTGTGATCCCTCAGTCATCCAGGTAACCTACCAATACGCTCAATCTCATATGCTTCACATTTTCTCTTTTAATTCACAACATGTCACATACAATCCCATACTGACTCGACTTTTTACATTTTTACAAACTGAAATCATTCTTATATGTACGAATAGATGAAAATTGGTCAGCGTAATCTCCCACCTGAGCTTGGCTTCATAAATAGTATATCTGGCAGGCCCACGTGAGGGCAATTAGAATGGGGACAAATGGCAGAAAATCCATGGGAGTCACGCCAAATGGTATGATTACTATTGATGCATCTCATCAGGAGCAGTGATTGCCCGGGTCTGGCTCTACTTCCTGGTGTGTGTGGCTTAAGTCCTGGGTTGGTTAGTGCAGCTCTGTGAGGCTGCTGGGGCTGTCATGTGATTAATGCCCCTATTTGCTGTTCTCCCTCCCCCCCTTAACCCCTTCCACAGTCCAAGGTTAGAATGAAGGAGATGTCTTTTGTGAGAGTATATTGGAGCTATAATAATCCAAGACAAAATAGAATGATGTATAGCTTTTACTGTAAATACTTAAAAGTTTTAAATATTATATGATGCGTATTTGGAGTAAATAAACTATTAAACTGAAAAAAAATGAAAAAGAAAATAGAGTATTTAAAACTAAGAAATTATAGACATTATAATTGGCAAAAAACATTTACTTTCTTTATCCAAAACTGCACATTATAGTGGTATGCATTAAGGTTGTCATGAGCAGAGACACTGCCTTAATATAATATAAACACATGAACATGTGAAGGTTCACTGCTGTAGCTTCATGTGTGAGTAGTGTTAAAAAGCCCTGTCCTCACCATCTCTGAGGGGCAGTCCTCACCACCTCTTTGTCTTTGGATTTACACATGAAACCAACATGTCATCACTCTGTGGGGAGCACTATTTCTCACCATAATACTTGCATTTGCAACTACATTCTATAAAAAACAAACAATATAGAATACATCAAACTACTTTTTCTTCAATGATATCCAAGCCTAATAATAGTCATTAATAATAATTGACCTATAGGCAAATATTGGATTCTGATCAATTTTGTTTCTGTTCCATGAATTGAATGGCATGTTGACATAAGACTTACTTCTTCAAACAGTAACAATGATAACAATGACAATAAATCCTTGAATCTTGAAACCTTAGGACATGTACCAGTAATAAAGGTCTAGTGTGACCTGCATTATGAAACTGTTGTTATCACTATAAATACATTTGTCCTGGCTCACTGGAGCCGCTCTGTTCAGCTCTATGTAAATGAGTGATCTGCTGTATATAATGTGTATAAGTTGTAAAGCTTAACTCTAATATCCTAAAGACTGGCTGCATGAATCACTCAGTGATTAAGTTGCCTATCATCATCTGTCATCTGTCACACGAGGTTGTCTTCTTTTCCGCCACATTATCATGTAAATTAGCAACTCTTCAATCAATTAACACACCAATCCTTCGCACTTAGTGCTGTAGATAATCACTGATAATAAGAGTTCAAAAGCACACGGCTGTCTGTTCTGACAGCAGCGCTGGGGATGCTCCCACATGGAGATCAGATATTAACTACATTCACAGGGCTAGTAACTACAGTAATTAACTGCATTACACTGCATAAAATATCAGAAAAGATACATTCAAGTGAGAAGGCAGAACAAATCATCCACTAAAGTGAAGGTTCAGTCCCTAGGCCAGCAGTTCATACTGCTGTTGTCTCCTTGGGCAAAAGCACTTGATTTATTACATAATCCTTACATGGGTATAAATCCATGTTTTCTTTCTTTAAAAAGGTAGTGAGTTAAGAAGTGGTACAACTCTTCTTCTTAGCATGTTCAAACTATCGTTAGATACTATTGTTCAGAATGTATCTCAGACAAAAGCACAAAGCAGATGAAAACAGATGAACTGTGATGTTGTGTGAGCTGATTTCCCGCTGGCTCGCTAACCCACACTCCCCTCCCCTTCTTTACATTACGATCTGATGACAGCTTGATTATGCAGAAACTGTGAGAGGGATGAGAGGTTGGAGAGAAATTGATATTAATAACTGTGATTTGCTTGGCAGTGGATTCACCCCAGCTATTTCCACATTTTGTTTATGGTTATGACATCATTCAAAAATGGGATGACTTTTATAGCAAAAATAAATAAATCTACAAATAAATCAGTGTAATGCATGATAATCAGGGCTAATTTTCACAGCCATTCACATCTGAACAAAGATTTAAATTGACTTGCCCTGCTGTGGAATTGAGATGAAATGGGTTGTGGCACTTTGGGACACCAATTGACAGAAACCTGACTTGTGATCCCTATTACAAGTAACAATTACACAGAGAGCCCCAAGTATGTAAAGGTTTAGTGCTATTTGAATAAGTAATGTGGTGCAGCCCGGAGGTCAAGGTGCAAGGGTCGAAGCAGCAAATTGTGGGAGGCTGCAACATCCACTACCAGTCAAAAGTTTGGACACACCATCTCATTCATGTTTTTTTTTCTTTATTTTTACTACTTTCTACATTTTAGATACATACAGAAGACATCAAATATATGAAGCAAGATATATGGAACAGCCACCTTTTGCTTTGTCGAAAAATAGTGTTCACTTTTTTTCTTTACTACATAAGTTCATATATTTTGCTTCACATATTTGATGTCTTCTGTATGTTTCTAAAATGTAGAAAGTACTCAAAAAACTCCAAACTTTTGACTGGTAGTGTACATGCATATCAGATCAAGGAGAAAGGAGCTAGATTGGCCCTGATGACCCAAAGCCATGTGACGATAAGGCAATGCCTCCAGTGACACACCACATGCATATTGCAGGAGCTCTTTCATATGGGCCAAGTGCTATGTACAGTAAGTGGAAAAAGGAATGTCAGATTTGTACAGCCTTATGCAATAATAATGGAGAGAGAAAATAGTCCATACTGTGACCAGGTATGTGAGGAGTACCATGTTTTTCAAGACAGGAAAACAGAAACCAGGAACTCACCTGCAAAAAAGAGGAGAAAGATCTGAATTAGTCAATTGTGCAAAAGAAAGCAAAGACTGAAAAATAATGTTGTTTATTGGTCTTTTTTTTCCCAGTGTGGAGTCCACCAGCCTCGTCTCCATGGAGATGTTACATAGTATGACATTTTCACATTTGTATTTATTCAATTGCTAAAACTACCTGAAAAACATGCATTCTTACAGTTGCTTCTCCACAGACCTGACCTGTAACTTGATCTGGTAGCATTACCAGCTCGTCTCCATGTAGATAGATAAGCAAGTGTGCGTACCCTCCATTCAAAAAGTGACATACTGGACCTTTAAATTACAGACAAGAAGCTATGAAATGCTTTTTCTAGGTTGACTATTGTGACATCTACTTTAGGATGGAATAAAATAATGGAAATTCTGAAATGACTAATTCTGTGTTCCCAGCATCCCTCTTAATTCCATTGTTTCTCGGATTTAAGCATGATTATGATTGGTAATACTTTTATCCATTTGATTTCATTTAAGCGGTAATATTTAGGTTTTGACTCAGAGAAAATGGCACACTCAAAGCCACTATTATCAACATGTTAAATTTTGATAAACAATGGCTGGCTAATGGCATGCTCTGAATAAAATCCTTAGCACAAAGCCACAGCAGGCGCCAGCTCCACTCAAACACATGTGCTAAGGACGCAGAGGATAATTAGGAAAACAGGGGCAGTGCGCTCCCCTCACAAGGCTTTCACTTTATTTTAGTGCAGTGAATAAACAATATAAACATGCACACAACAAGCACAACATTGTGGCCAGCTGCTGCACTAGTGCTGCTTTTGTAACCCCATGACACCTGTTTAAAACACACAGAACTTGCTATATTTTTCAGTTCATTTCTTCACTGTTCCGGTATTGGTTTATTGAGTTTAGAGAATTGTATATAAGTGTACATGGGTGTACAAGTATTTTAAACTAGGTGAAAACAACTTTATTTTTTATGTAAGCCTTGATAATTAGTGATGATTTAAACTTAAAAGTGTGCAAATTCAGTTAACAGTATATTTATGTGTAGAATCAAATATTTTAAAAGCACATCCCACAAAGCCCAGGCACTAAAACCTGTCTGTCCCAAAGGTGGTACACTTTGGCCCACAAATGAGGGGATTAAATCATAATTGAAGAAGATAAAGATAGTAGTTAAGTCTGATGACATGCCAACCACCTTCAAGAAGCTTGGAGCTGAGCCTATCCCCTGGCATCCTCTCTATTTCAGCACTTATCACTCCAGTTTTATCAAAAGAAAACATTCAATCCACTGAAAGATGGACTTTGTCATTTCTCTGGTGGAGGGCACACCACTTGCTGGTATCCATGGAGGTGCTATCACTTTGCTTATAGAAAGATACAAAGTATGGCATTAAACTTATTTTACTCCATGGAGCCGGTGACGCCACCAGGCCAAATTACAGGTTGACCCCATTTACAGTAAGAATATATGCCTTACAAGGTATTTTTTTAGCCATAAAAATAATACACTACTGTGAAACATTTCAGGCTAAGCACTGACATCTCTAAGGAGACCTCTTACTAGAAAAGTTCCACAATGCATCTTTAAATAAAACCTAAAGAAAATATTGGTGGGATATGAGACTAAGGGGCAATAAAACAAGGCAGTGGCACTTGACAGATGATATAATAAAGATGTATAAAGTCGTGTGTAGTGTTTACGTCCACTTTAGAAGCCTCTCCCATGAAACGCTGTCATTTACAGTAGATCAAATGGCTGCTATAACATTATTATAGTGTGGACGTGGATAAATAGCGTGGAGGAGTGGAGGAGGTTGACATTTGCTGGCATTATCTTTGGTTTTATACTTTCAGCTGTTGTAAGTATTCATTGGCTTTGAATGGGTCTTTATAGAAGGCGAATAAACAGGAAGGTGCAGGTAGAGTCTAAGCAGCTAAAATTTCACAGTTGGGTAATAAATAATAGTGTTGCCTTATTTTCAAAAGACCACGGTACAGTTTCTTCAACCTGTTTGCTACATTCGTTTCAGTTTTATGCAGTTAAAACTTGGAACAGTCTTCCTGAAGATGTGAGACAGGCCTCTACTTTGACAATGTTTAAATCCAGGCTCAAACGGTTCTGTTCAGCTGTGCACATGACTGAAAGGTTTTTATTCTGCACTCTTCACCTTTAATGTTCATTTTATGATGATTATTTATGTTTTGATTTGTTGTATTGTGATTTTAATGTCTTTCTTATTCTGTAAAGCACTTTGAATTACTTTGTGTACAAATTGTGCTATACAAATAAACTTGCCTTGCCTGGAAGGAAAGGAAGTTTTTTGTGCTCCAGATTTCAAGAGATTTCAATTTTTTGTGTACCAGGAAACATATTAATTCCTGAATATTGACAGGGAAGATAACTTCATAAAATGGAAAGATAACTGACCAAATCTCGAGCCATCTTGAGCCATAATCAACACTCTTCAAATGAAATCTCTCAGTTAGTGTAATATTAAAGCACAGTCATCCAAATGAGGAGACTGGGAGCAGCAGATTTGACTGGTGAGTGCTGAGTGACATATGAGATATTATTTGCACTTCTAAACCAAACAAAGTGTGACTTGCTTGATATTGACTAGATAAACGTGCACGGTGCCAGCCCGGCATCAGAGCGAGCCGGCTGGAGTCGACTCGCACACAGGAAATCATCTGCATGTTTTTACTGGCGCTACGGCAGAGGCCTGATTGGCAAAGGCATCGCTTGAGTTATTCACTGATGGGATGTTTGCTTGTCAGAGTCGGAAAGTCTGAGTTTTTTTGTGTGTATCAAACTTGACAAAACAAAAACAGTTTGGTTTTGAGGAGGTGCGTCACGAAAGACAAAGACCAGTTAAGACCAGTGTAACACTATTTTACACTGCATACTCAATATATTGTTCCCGTTCCTCATTAAAGAAGACCTGCTGTGCTTGTGTCTGCTCTATAGTTATAATCTCTGACACCTGTGGATCATTATGTTAGAATTTGGACATTTTATATCGCAATATTCATATAAAACAACTCAATAAACGAAACAAGTCCGCTCATTTCCACATTAGAAACTTGCAGTGCCCAATGGGAGCTGACATTGCCGTAAATGTCATCACAACAGAGTCAGCACTGCCGATGGATAGCTAGCGAGCAGCGGGTTTTTAGCGGGAGCAGTGTGTGTGTGCCGGTGGCGGTGAAAACAGGAATTGATTGGCAATATGGCGTGTTGAAAATAAGCGATTAAAGATTGCTCAAACATGCATGAATCACTCCAAAAACAACTTTGGGTGAGTAAATGGTGGGAGGAAACAACTATAACATGCTTAAAAGCTCTAAAAAGTCAATTTTGCAGGATTTACAGGTTTTCTGATGGAGGGTCCACCACATGTATGCATGGAAATGTTTTTGTTCCACAGTATGGCATAAATGTGTCTATTTCCAGGGAAAGAAGCTGGTGACACGGTTAAGCCAAGTCATAGATCTGTGGAAAGGCGACAATCACTCAAAGTAAGAATACATGTTTTTAAAGATTTTTTTCAGCAATATAAACACCTGTATGAGTAATTGCTAAATGGATTAGTTTAATGCCATACTGTGGAACATTATAGGCAAAGCAATAACAATTCCATGGATTCAACTTTATTTATAACAATTGCCAGTTGACCAAAGTGCCGTACACAACAATAATTATAAAACACAGCAATGAAATAGACACAGATCCCCAAAATACAGAACACACGGACAAACTGTAAAAATAACCACATACAGTGTAAGAATATTATCCTTGACCTATATATTATTTTGACAGCATTGCAAGTCAAAGCTTAGAGCTCTCCAAATCGAGCAAAGCAGACCCAAGAAATAAACATCAATCTCTGACACATTTTGATGTATACATTTTCAGAATTTCCTCAGCATATGTCATCTGCTAACTGAAAGCCGAATTTCCAACTGCGAAGATGAAGCGAGAGAGCATCTAATAAGAAAAGTCCAAGCCTGTGCGTAACATGTCACTATTCCCATGTCGCTGTCCGCCGGCACAAATCCGATCTATCATAATTACATGCTCGTCTGCCTGTATTGATCAGGCGTTAGTCAGGCAGGGAGACAGTGAGCGCGCTAATTCAAACAGATGTGTGTGGCGCCGGCCTGGGCACTGGGACTGTTCACTCCACATCAGCAGCTCCATGACTACAGCAGGCTCTATGTGTCACTATGATAGATGTATCTTAGGCCCCATGCACACATGCTAATTCTCCAGCATGTGAACCCTGACTTATATACTAGTACATGTTACAGTATTGCTCCATGCCTATTAAAAATGCAACAAACCCTGATCAAAAGAGCTTTTGAATTGTACGACTGAAGAACAGACACTGCCCAGTGCTTAGAAACATTTTAATGGATATGTGTCATAAAAAGAAGACAAAAAACATGGTCTATTAAACCGAAGGTGTTATTGCTTTGCCAGGAACATTCCGCAGTATGGCTTTAAACATCCTATGTTAGAGCCTAGCCATGTTAGAATGCTATTACCTTCTCAAAAACATACCTGGAGTTGTGTTTTGTTTCATTCACACATGTTTGAGTAACCCTTTATTATTAGTCTGTCTACATCTCTAAAGCTCAAAATGCTCTGTTCCACCTTGTGATGTCATGTAGTGGTAGTTTTCAAGTTAATAGCTACTTTTTAGTTTTTGGCAATTCCTGTGATGAAATTATCCAAATGATTCTAGCAAAGGACTATGGAGTTGGAACACAGTGGAGCACTTCCTCTATTACCACATGACATCACAAAGTGGAGCAGAGTGTTTTGTTTGAGAGAAGAACTAAACATGTGTGAATGAAACAAAACACAACTCCAAGTATGTTTGTGATCAGAAAATAACGCAATATGTGACCTTTAACCTAAGATATTGTTGCTTTGCCAAGAACATTCCACAGTATGGCTTTAAACAAGCTGATGCCACCAGGTCAGATTAATGGAGAGGCGACCTCACTCAAAGTAAGAGTGCATTTTTTTTCGGGTGATTTTTTTAGCAATAAAAACAATTTAATACAAGTATAGATACATTTAAAGTCATACTGTGAGACATTTTTGGCAAATCAATAGTGCACCTTTAAGCTTAAGAGTTGTGAATATGTACAATTTTACTTTATAAATGTCTGGCCAAAGTCAGATTATGGGGAATAGCTGTGAGAGAAGAGGACAGGAAAAACAATGTGCGATGAAAAAGATAGCAGAGATTTTTTTTTTATTAACAATGTGTTTCCTCAGGTTTGATTTAGCTTTGTTGTTTTGCACTGTGTTTGTCCGATAGCCTACTACTGTATTAGCTTATTCGACTTACCAACCACTATTTGTGTTTGTATAATTTCCTTAACAAAGCTAATAGTGCTGGGGCCAGACAGCCTGGTGTCCTCCACAGTGTTTTCACAATAGAGTCTGGTGCCTTTGAAGAGTGTGACTTCAGAGACTTGTGGTAAGCTGCAGCACAAGAAGGCAGCATTTCCAGTGTTACTCCCTCTGTGTGACTAGCCTCAAACTGTTTTTATTCAGAGGGGATATTTAAATGTAGTATCATCTGTTTATAAATCTGTATTAGTCACGGTATTAGGAAGTATTTTCTCTGTTTCTATGTTTCTATACACATTCTGAAGAAATTGTGAAAGTGCATACAATCCTTTATTACCTACAGTGAGATGGAGCAGTGGCAGTATTGTGAGTAGTCAGACAAGAGGACATGTTGAAGACATACGTTGAAGCTGCACTATGTAACATTTCTGGTGGTGGAGGTCTTGTTCCACAGTGACATTAAAAATATCTATAGTGTTTATCCAATTACAGGTGTGTCATTGCTGGAAGAAAATACTTTCTTTCCGTGAGCGTGCTGCTAGCATTAGCGGGTGTCCTCAGGGAGATAGATGTGGTTAATTTCATACTTTGGAACATTCTAGGCAAAGTAATGGAGACAAGTGGGTGCAGCCCTTAAAAATAACCCATCAGTAAACTTTACATTTATTTCAAATGTTTATTTTATTATATTTATTTATTTGTATCTATTTGTAAAGGGACAGCACATATTAATGAACATTTTAAATGTAAATATGTAAAGATTATAGCCAGTGTGGCAAATTTTCATCTTCAGTCCCTCAACAGGTTGATTTCAAACAGTCTACAGGACACAGAAAAGAACAGCAGCAATCACACAAAAGCACATGTAACACACCAACACACTCACTATACACACGACACACACACTATACACGCACAACATACACACACTATACACGCACAACACACACACACTATACATGCACAACACACTCACTATACACACACAACACATACTATACACACAACACACTCACTATACACACAAGACACACACTATACAGACAGAACACACTCATTATACACACAGAAATAAGAACAGTTAATTTGAAGTTAGAAGTTAAAATTTAAACCAACCACTAACTAATATAAAAATGTCATTTATTTATTTATACATGGTGATATATTTAACCCTCGAACAACCACTGTTTTAAAGCTTTTTTTAAAATGCTGCCCGTGGTGAGAGCTCTTGTCTATGAGCAGCACTGTGTTCCACTGTTTACACTGGATTCTAACACTACATTGGTTCTATATTATTTTGATTTAATTATGACAGGTAATGCTAGGTAAATGTGTCTCGCATATGCACACACTATATGTGCTTCAATTTATTTCCACCCACGTCGATCTTAATACCTTCCATAATCACCCTATTTGTTATTGTGGACATTATGATATTCAGTCAGCATCCCATAAATCTTTGAAGTAATTAGCTGCAGTGAATTTCAAAGAGCATTCATTCTGCCTGTCTATCTCTTTCTTACTCCTTTTCTCAAACACTTCCAACACTTCATTTTTGCCAAATCTGTCTGACAGGCTCCATCCTTCTCCCTGTGGCAGCAGCAAAGCCCCTAATGGTCTCTAATGGCACTCTCCAAAAGTACAAGTGCTAGAAAAGTCACATAAAGCAGAGTGAGAGACAGGGGGTCCCATGTATGGATGTGTGAAGGCGATAAGCACATCGGGAAGGGGAAAGTGTGGAATGTAATGGAGCAGATGTAGTGAATTTAGTTTGGCTTGACGTTAGAGATCATGAAAATTGCACTTTACAGATAATAATTTGATTTTAGTGGGATGTAGGATAGTGTTTTCATATAGTGGTATTAGTGAAATGTACAGATATTTTTTG
>KN472071.1:29683-63232 GCA_000787095.1 Periophthalmodon schlosseri | reverse complement strand
CTTGGGGAAAAAACTGTTACAGCTTTAAATATAGCATTTATAAGATTTTCTTTTCTGCAATTTAGTACGATAATGAGTCTTACAGTATTCGTTCAAATTTATATTACACTTTATAAGCTTCTCCGAGTGCTTTATAATCGGCCATTATTCATTCACTTCTCAGTCACACTCACAAATCAGGCTAGAAAAGTACTCAGACAGACACATTTGAGACTGCTAATGTTTTCTCTAAACAAGGCTGACTGTAATTGCGATCATTATAAAGGCGTAACATTGTGTTTTAGCACATTTTCCTGGCCATATGAGGGAGACACATGCGCAGCTGCTGGCATTAATAGGCTCTTTCCCCAGTTGGCGGAATCCAGATTTTCATCCGATTCACCATGACATCAAATCAAGTCTGATGAGATTGTGGAGACATTTATGGAAACATTCTAAATCGATTACAGTTTTGTAATTCAACAGGCGAATTGGCCATCTTTCATCTCTCCTTTCAAAGTTCCCTCCCCGGACCCTCCCTGGAATCTTAATATGATCCTGGCAGAGCTGTGATGGCGTAGGAACGAAGCGCGCCTCCGAATCAAATCAGAGCGAGGGATGATAGACGAGTGCGTCCGGTCATAGTCCATCATGGAGCAGCACCACAGACCTGTGAGGTTCCTGCCGCTGGGGGCTTTGTTACTCTCAAATACTCCTGAGAAAACTTAGGGCTAACGTTTCACATCAAGTACCACCAACAGGAATTATAGCATTTTGGACAATATCTATAAAGTGTCTAATAATTTGGAAAGAAAAAACTGAAAAAAGTAAATTGGTTAGAAAATTTGGACAAAAAACAGATCACTTTCTTTCTTTCTTTCAAGAACTACACAGAAGTAATTTTTTATTTTAAATTTAGTGCAGTGCCAAAAACAAAAGTGGGCACGGGCGCATTTCCGGCTCCATCGACTGGTTCCCATTTACTTTACCTTGGAAAACTGTCGCCCCTCTCTCCATAACTGCTGCTGTCAGACTCGTCATTTTGGTCTTAAAATGTTCATATTAACACGCTCCACATGAACCTGGGGTTTTTATTACACTATTGTGTCCGTAAATCAAGATATGAACATTAATAACAGACAAATCAGGCACCTTTTTTCCCCGAGGTCGCTCCCGCTAGTGTTAGCAGCAGGTTTGATTGACAGCGTTGGTAAGCGCCTGCTCCCTGCTAAACCAGCGGTGTGGGCGGGAATGGGCGTTACCTTCAACAGGCTCACTCTGGATTAGCTCTTTTGTTGCTATGATATTCGCGCTCGGAATTCCAAATATGGAACTCGGCTCCAAATTCGCCCCTATAACTGCTCTAGCCTCGATGAGCTTCATTTGACTGGAGTCGAACGCTGGCTGGCATCACACTCCCTTAGTCCACTTCTTTACACAGTCTATGAGTGGTTGGTGGTGACTGGTTCTGCCCTGGCTCTGTCCTTGTTGTGCTGTGATGTCTGGTCCCTCCGGAGGTGACTCAGAGAGGGCGGGAGGAGGAGGGAGAAAGGCGAGGGGGGAATTTGGACCTGTCATTTACCTCAGTGTTTGTGGGAGAGCTTCAAATTACCGACTCAACAACAAAACAGTGCTCAGAGAAATACTGTCACATGCAGAGGCTCTTTCCTGAGAGAGGACCAGAAAAATACCAGCTCAGCCCCCTGTGGATGAGTCCCCCCCTGCTGTGAGTGTGTGTGTAAATCTCACCGTCGGCAATGAGGTGCTCGGGCACGTGGAGGATCACCCGCACTGACAGGCTGCAGGCCAGATGAGAGGCGTACACCAGACCCAGGGCACAGCTGATGACACTGATGAGAGTGAGGGTGGTCTTATTGATGGGGCTCCGCGGGGAACCTGCTGCTGGCGACACAGGAGGAGAGAGGGGGAGAGAGAGGGGCGGAGAAGGGGTACACAAGTGAGGCACTGACCGTGTATTATTCACCTCATACACAATCCACAGATACAGAATGCTGCGCTACAGACGGCCTCAGAAGTCAGAATTTCAAAGTAAATGTCAATTTGAACCAATTGTTGCTCAGACCCTCAGCTATTTCAACAGTATTTCTTTCTCCTCTTTCTTTTTATATGTTTTTCTTCATATGGCATAACGTTATGAACAGGTACAAAACAGTATTACCGTTCATAATATTAACAAATGCATATAAAAGATGTTGTATTGCCACTCTGTGCTGCCTGCTGTAGTCACCTACACCTTGAGACTTTGAATGACCAGCGATAAAAATATCAAAGCATGTGCATTACATGTAAAAGTTTAAGGCAGGCCTGGGAGATCCAAATAATCTAACATTTAAAAAGAGAGATGAGATGGCAATTTATTTATTTATTTTTTTTCCCAAAACTCGTAACATGTACCATACCACAGTTTGAGAACCACAAATACATGTAACCAAAGAGCATGTACATTTTGAAGCGATTAATCCCTCTGTATGGCATAACTGTGAAAGCAGTTCTCCAGTGCTCTATACTGTTCAGACAATAGCTTGAAAGCACATTTACTGCATTTAATGTGGTTCGCCGTTGTCCATTACAGTGAAAATACAGAAGTAACATGTTCAACTCGCTCCCTGACCAGGGATCAAGCGTGGGACAGACATGGGAAAAAAGCTTACAGTAATGGTGCACTCAAGCGCAATTATATTATCATTACGGCCTGGTTGGTGACTCAAAGTTAAGGTCACCCCAAGGTCTGATTTCCGACCTCTGAGGAAACCTAGAGTGCAGCGGACACACACATCACATGCACACCACACCCGCAGCTCCACTCATTCTCCAAACAGGCCGAGAAATAGGCTTAGCGTCCATGAAAAGGTCTGAGGATCAAAAAGCGCTGGCCTTTGGGAGCTTTGGGCCTGGTCGCACACAAATCGGGTTTACCTTTGAAGGCTATGAAAATCCATGCAGAGGTGTAGGGGGCTAGAAAACGTGTGGACATAGGCCTCCATAAAAACGGGCGGGAGGATGTTTTGCCTGGGTTTTAAATCGAGAACTCTCCCCTTATCTGTCCCCCCGCAGTTCCCGCTATGTAAAGTGCTGAACGTGACCTCATAGCCGCAGGGTCAACCATTCACACAGCAAATTCACTACGCCAAATTCACATATAGGCAATGACCTTGAATATCGCAGCTCGCACTCTGAATAAAGTGGCCATTTTTCACTTGCAATATAACTGAGATTACATTGTCACTTTTAAATTACTCTGGCAGAACTTTTTTATATTCAAACACTGCCCAAGGCTACGCTTCAAACAAAAGGAGAGTAAAAAGCCGACCTGAGCTTAAAGGCAGTTTATTTAATCAAGCACCTGCAGGGGAGAACAGGCTTATCCAGTGTGATACAGAAAATAAAATGTAGAGATTCGATTCAAAAGTAAAGGGTTAATACTGCAGATCATTTCAAATTGTTTTAATATAATACATTTATATATCTCCAATTACTAGGATTTTTCTTTTATATATTTCTCGAGCATTTTTCATTATATTCTTATTTGATTTTCTTGCTCTGAATCAAGTCAGCAGTTTAATATGTTTTATAGAGTAATATTGGATCATATTGGTCAACGCAACGAGTCCTGCCCTACAATATGTGCCCCGCCACGTATGCATGGAGTGCTCAGTGTTAGATCAGGGTTGTATCGCTCAATATTTTTACTAGCGTGGCTAAAATTCATTTTCAACACTCATGACCACAGAATTTTAATTTTGAATGTTCTTACCTTGCCTTTTTCTTGCATTTTCTATTTATATAGGACAAATAAAACTAACTAAAATAAACTTTCTCATCCTATGAACTGCTACAATTTTCTTAGACAGTGACAAAGTGTAGGCAAATATCAATTTTACACGTAACTTAATGTAACTTTTTATAATTGAGCTAGGAACCTGACAGCGCACCAGCGAGTTTTCAATGTATTTTTAGTACAATGAAAATAATGTATTTGAATCGAAGTCTTGGATTTAAGCATCTAAATCATAGACTGTATAAAGAAGTGGACTAAGGGAGTGTGACGTCACCCATAGCGTTTGACTCCAGTCAAATGAAGCTCATCGAGGCTAGAGCAGTTATAGGGGCCAGTTTGAAGCTGAGTTCCATTGTGACTAAGTAGCAACCAAAGAGCCAATCCGGAGCGAAGCTTTTGAAGGTAGCGCCCCTTCCCGCACCGCTGGTTTGGCAAGGGGCAGGCGCTTAGCAAACCTGTCAATCAAACCTGTTGCTAACGCTAGTAGGAGCAACCTTGGGAAGAAGAGGCAGCTGGATTTATCTGTTATTAATGTTCATATCTTAAATTATGGACACAATAGCGAAATAAAAATTCCAGAATCATGTAGAGTTGGTTAATATGAACATTTTGAGACCAAAATGACGAGTCTGACAGCAGCATTTACGGAGAGAGCGGCGACAATTTTCTAAAGTAAAGTGAATTGCAGCCAGTCTATGGAGCTGGAAACGCCGATTTGGAACATGGCGGCTATCAGGTTTGCTGTGTCCATTTATATATACAGTCTATGGTCTAAATACAACACGATAATGGTAATACGTGTACATATTTTGACGATTACTAACATTTGTATTCATGTATTCATATGTATTTATTTATATGTAAAAAAAATCTGACCTCAAAGTATCTGTTTTTTCCATCATTTGTTCCTCCCTGCCTTGTGGCTCTTTTGTTTGCTGGATCTAAGTGCCACAGCAAGGCCACAGTTGTGCTTTGCTATTCTTACACACTGCTCTAATTAAAGGTGTTGCTTCGGGAGGCATGGGTCTGTTTGCAGCACCTGTGACATGACGACAGAATAATTGGCCCGGAGGCGTAGACAGGAGCAGCTTGTAACGCTTTGTGACAGGAAAGATTATTTTGAGGCCATCCTGTCTTTATCATCACTACTTTTAACCCCGCCCCAAAAAACGTACACCGCATCAGAGACAAGGCATGCTGACAGAGAGAAGCAGCTCCACTTTGACAACATTTGCATTCTGATTGTTGTAGAAATAATATTGGTGTGTGATGTTTCAGAGGTGGAAGAAGTCACCTAAATCTCTACCGTACCAGTGTTTTGTTATAATACTATAGCTATCAATGCAACAGTATTCAATTCAGCTCCCTAATTAAAAGTGCACTTTGTAACTTTGCAGGTCCCATCACTCACTCGTTTCCATGGAAATGTTTTTGCCTTGCCTTGCATGTTCCACAGTATGACATCAAACTTACTGCATGTATTCAATTACAGGTGTTTTTATTGCACCTTGAAAACATGCAGGTTCCCCTCTTCATAAAACCGACCAGTAACTTGGCCTGGAGGAGACAAGTTTAATGCCATATTGTGGAACATTCTAGGCATCACCATGGAGATGAGCAGGTTTTGGACCCTAGGTCCTATATTACACAAAGATTCTCGTGAGCTTTAAGCCATGTTATAATGTTGTTAACTCCTCAAAAACATGCCTGGAGTGGGTTTTGTTTCATTCACACAAGTCTGAGTAATCCTGGTTTATTAGTCTGTCTACATCTCCAGAGGTCAAAATGCTCTGTTCCATCTTGTGATGTCATGAAACGGTAGTTTTCAAGTTTTCAGCTACCTTTTACCTTTTGTTGAGTAGAGACTGACAATTCCAGGGCTGAAATCATCCAAATGATTCTAGTGAGTTTAAAAACACAGTGGCGCACGTCCTGTATTACCACATGACATCACAAGGTGGAAAAGAACACAGCTTAAATATGCAGAATTTGTGTGTGAAACAAAAATGTGTGACTGAAACAAAACACAGCTCCAGGTATACAATATTATAACATAGATCAGAAAATAGCATAATATGGGCCCTTTAAATAGCGCAACTAGACTTAGAAAACAATTAGTGCTACCTGCCTAATCCTGCCAGTATAATTTGTATCGCTATGACGACTCATTCCGTCTTTGTGTTAAAAAAAAACAAAAAACGTAAGAGGTAAAAACTGCATTTATTTTTAGTGTTAAGTAATAAATGCAGCGCTATGTCAAGAACTTCCGCAACTACTAGTAAAGCTACTTCCTACATTGTTATGTTGCAATGATTAATAATTAAAAAGCACTGTACTGTGACAATAAACACATAAAGAAACATAGTAGTTAGTGTAACATTCAGGTCCTTTCCACCTCAGGTAATATTATTTCACATACAGACTTGTTCATGTCAGAGGAAATGCAATGTAAGTGCGTATGATGACCACACTGTGTGCATCTGATGTATTCTGTCCATATGCAGATGCACGATCTCATGCACATCGATGCTCCAGCACAATTACATTCAACAGTCCACCACAAACTGTACAAGTATCTGATGAGTGTATCCACCAACAAGACTGGGCCCATCCATCTCTGTTATGCACTGCAAAGGTCATGCGGTGTGGAGGAGATGACACGACGGACACTGCAGTATATGTAGTAGTACTGTGTAGTAATAGTACTCCTTACCCCCGGAGCCCCACACGCTGTTGGCGTTACCATTTCTCATACCTCGACTGCGGCGGCGGCTGCGGTTGGGGTCGGTGTAATAGGCCAGCTGAGGCTCGCTGTCCGCCTCCGTCCCAGAGTCTCCATCCGGGTTCAAGAATGTGGAACCCGCTGCAGGGGTCACACGGACAGGTTTCAAAAAGACGCATCATGTTATAAGAAAGTGTGTGAACCAATGGAGTGGTTTGAGAGGGAGGTGAAACTCAGAGACAGTATGAGTACAAGATAAAGATATGGACAACCTTCAATCTGAAATAAAACTAGATACACGTGCAAAGGTTTTCTCAAAAACGTATAATGAAATGATGCCGCACTCAAAAAACACAAAATATATATTATAGAGTCACCTATTCCATTGAATTATTTTATGTTGATTTAAATGGATTTAAATCATTTTTTTTTTAAGTTGTATATGTTCAGCTAACATAAAATATTGTGATGTTAATTATTTCAAATTTAGCCCCTTTAACTAATAAAATGAGAAGAAGAGTAAGAAGAGTAATAGAGTAATAAAAAAAGAAAATCTATTGAGTAATTTGTGCACATGAAAATGCTTTGAAAAACAAAAACATTCTAAATTCTAATTCAGTGACCCAATCAGTTCTTGTTTTAATGAAATATAATAAAGGTATGAACCTATAGAAAGCACAAGTCAAATGTAAATAAACAATACATCTATAGAAAATAAGTGGAGTGCATAGGTGTAACTTGTCATTTTCATACTGTATGTGCATGTTTTTGTATAGTAAGTCTCTGGGGAGATGGGTTTTGAGCGAGCAGTACCTCCGTATGTGCCGTTTACTGAGGCTCGCCTTTCTGGAGCGCACATCCCTGGGCTTGTATTGTATGACGCCACAAAGAAGGAGAGGAATGTAATAAAGCATCTTATCAAACTAAATATGGGAGTTTCTATTGATTTCCCTGTCTGTAATAATCTCCTATAGGCACATATATAGAGGAAATGTACCGACTGCCCCTTTTATAACTGTAATATATGGAATTCAAAATATGGGCAATACAGATGTCAAGTTAATTGAATAGGTTTTATGCTTCCAGTAGACTAAAGGGGTCTGAGATCAGCTCATACAGCCTATTACTGTAAAGCTTATAGGCACACAAAACCTTTTATTTTCATTCAGCAGTTCTAGGTCATTTGCTTTTAAAAATGAACACCTGCTACATTACGTGTTTTTTCCCGCAGATTCCAAGAACGCAGTGACGGTGAGAGAGGGGTGAATAGTCTTAGTAACAAAATGTAATGCTACGTGATCACCTGTGTTTTAGTTTAAAAACATATTTGTATTATATAATTTTATATTAAATGTCTCAATTAAATACAATGGTAATAACTTTCTAACTGATGTATCAGCGCAAACAAGAAGTCGTGATGAGGAAATCAAATGAATTCATGAATAACAGACAGAAGCAGTGGTACAAACATATTGTGAATTTAATGGTGCAGCAACTACATGACTCTTGTCCACAAGAAACTATTATTCTAACTACTTCTTAACCTGTCAAATAACAACCTTGTGTCTGTCAGTTGTTTGGGATGCAGTACGCACAAGGGCTACATGAGTTTGGAGAAAAGAAAAAATCGCATTTCAGGGTTTATCAAAACTCACCTAGCCCCTGACAACGTGTGCCACATTCTACATATTATTAAACACGCTCACAGCCCTGACTCTGCTATTCTTTCATTGGATTTGAGCTGAGTGGAACTTTCTGATGATCCGTTCTCCATCATATTGGTTTTGGATCTCAGTTCATGCTCAAAGTTTTGTATACAAATCCAACAGCAATGGTTCTCACGTGGAATACTTTCTTTAAACCTTTTGACGTAGCTCGCGGCTCACGTCGGCGATGCCCTTTGTCACCTTCGATGTTCGCACTCACCCTGGGACGTGTTGCACAGGCGTCAGCTGGTCACAAACCCATCACCATCTTTCACACTTTTCACACTTTTATATCCCTTTACACAGATGAAATATTACTTTATATAGACAATCTCTCTCACCTCATCGGCCGATTCAATGCCTTCAGTCTGATCTCTGGCTGTAAAGTAATATGGGGCAAATCTGCTTTTCTTCTATTCAATTCAATTCAACCTTTATCTACCAGATACACCAATGATACATAACTTTAAATATCTTAGAGTTGATATATATCCATCAATTACAGAAAATGTTAAATGTAATTAAAAGATTCTTGCAAAGGGAGTTCGCATTAATCTAAAAAAGTGGCGCCCTCTTCCACAGTCCAATGCACTGAGCCATTAAAATGAATATTCTTCCTCAAGTCAACTTTATAATCTCAATGATTCTGCTCTCGCACACTAAAGAATATTGAGATAAGTTGCCTCAATCTATATCTACATTTATCTGGAAGAAAAGAAACACCTGGTTAAATTATCTGAATTATAAAAGCCTAAAAGTGAAGGAGGGTTTGGTGTCTCAGATGTCAAATGGTACTATTGGTCTTCTGTGCTCCGGCCTTTACCTCAGCAGGTGAACCTTAGCCCTATCTGCTTCTTGGAAACATTTAGAGGGAAATATAATATTACCTCATACACATCAAGACTTTATATATTGCAACATCTCCGAGCAATTCCACAAAATATGGATCCATTGAAACTGAAATAATCAGAGTTTGGAACTACTTGAACAAGCACTGTAAAAGTATAAACTTATAATAAATGGTTTTCGCATTCCCCAATATTTCAAAATTACAGTCTAAAAAATAGGGGATTGTCTCATTTCATTCCCTCCCTGGAGTAGAAATGTACGTACTCCGGGTGATGTATGCAACTCCTCTGGCCTCCTAAGTTTCCAAGATTTGCAGAAGAAATATAATTTACCAAGAACATCATTTTTCTTTTACCTTCAATTACGAACAGCAATGCGCTCATATGCTGTGCCATGGGGGACCTGTCCTATTGCTCACCCAGCTCATCAATTTATATACAACCCAAAAAGGAGTGTATCTAGAATATATTTTAGAAGTTGTCAAGCAGTGGGAAAATGATTTTGACTGTTCCAAAGTGAACTGGGAAACTATATGGCAAAATATACGACTTTCATCTCGTAACACCAATCACCAAGCCTTTCATTTCAACATTATTCATAGAACTTATTTTACCCCCTGCACGTTATAGGGGCAGGGGGTAAAATAGGAGCGCGTCCTTCACCCAGCTTCACTCTGCAGTCGTAATGCAGTAGAGTCGTTTATTCATTTAATGTGGGAATGCCCTAAATTATCCTCATTTTGGGAGAACGCTGCAAAAACTCTCACTAAAATATTGTTAAAACCAATACGATGCTTGCCAGTTTGGGGTGGGATGAGGTGGCGGGTGAAATGCTTCCTCCGTGTGTGCGCTTACTGTGACATTGCTGTGAAATATCATATATCAAATGTGTAACGTATGCCAAATTAAACCTTTTTCACCCATGAATACTTAAAATCAAACTTAAAAAATGATCACAAAAAAGCATGTTTGTAGAGAATTGTTCAGGACATTTTGTTGTTTACAGTGAACAGTTGTATTGCCTAGATAATTGCACTTGGATTTTGATTCCCATATATTGTGCAGTCCTAGCATGTGGCGTACTACTGCTATATTTGGAGAACAACTCTTTGTGAAACGTGAACAGAAACCGTTTTATCAAAGCTGTGTTATTTTGCTAGCTCAGCAGGATACATAAGAATACACCAGTGAATGCAAACTAACAGCGAGCTAGCGCTAGAATACGGTCCCAAGCGCTGTGTGTCTGATTAAACTGGAGACGAGAAACAATGGGCTGATGGGAGCAGTACTGGCATCTCCGCAGACCCGACCAACACAGAAGGAGGTTGTGATGACAGAGGCTTCATCAGCTTTTCATATTGTTGTGTTCGAAACAATACCCAACGCAGATATGAATGCGCGGGGTAAATAATATTGGCAACCGCGACTATCTGGGAGCGCAGATGTTGGCACGGCTTTTCTCCAGGAGTGCAGCGATTTCTGATGACACGCCATTGTCTCGGCAGTGCTTCAAGAACGCAGCTAAAAATAAATGTATGAACTTTAGCTATTCATTTAAGGCGGCTGCATCCATCATGTTATAAAGTCCCCAGTAGGTGGTGTTGTACAAACAGGTCTTGGGGTCGAAATGAGATCTTATTGTGCTGTCTCTATCTAAAGCATTTTTACTGTAACACTGGTTTCCTGTTAGCACGCTAGCTGTTGTTAGCAATGGAGCGATGGCAAAACTGGGCACTGGCCTCTGAAAGTTGTGAAACGCACTTATAAACTCATCCTGGTGAATAACTGCAACACAAGGAATGAGTTAGAAAAGTGAGGAATATTTTAAATTTTGAGTTCATTGCAGATTCTAACTGTTTTTTCTGGGTCTTGTTGCTAGTAAGTTGTCCTTGAGAAACTTGACAGCTTGTTCATAAACAGAAATAGCCACTGACTCATACTTAAGAAGTGTTTCAGTCAAGCTCAGGTCAAGATGATGCCATGTCAGGCTGACAATCTGACAGATACAGATTTAAAAACACTCCAACCCTGACTGCAGCTATAATAACACATGTTCACTCATTAACTCATTTATCTTTAGTGCAAACAACAAACCAGATCACATCTCATGTTCATTGCCGTTTTTCTGTTCATTCTGTTGTTGTTCGGAAACAACACAGTAGCAGTGACCACATTATGTCATAGAAGAATAGTGGTATAGAATTTAAACGCTATACTTAATACGGCAGTGAGTGAAGTAGAAGTAGAAATAGTAGTAACAGTAGAAGTGAAAGAAGAAGTAGTAGTGGTAGCTGTTGTAGTAGAAGTTTAAGTAATAATAGTAGAAGAAGACAATGTAGTCACAGTAATTTCTGTGTTTAACTTCAGCAAATATAATCCACCCCCACCAGTTCATCTCCAACATCACTAACGATATCCGCACACTACGCTAGGTGGTACCAAAAATGCATACCACACATAAAATTGAAGACATTTATTTACTATGTGCAGACCCTACTTAAATGACATGGAATTGTTTAACATAAAAGACAACAATGTGTATTCAAAAGGAAAAAGTTCATGTACAGTTGTTGATTTTTAATGTAAACTTGCACCCAGAATCATTGAGAAAAGCCCAGGGCAGATGAGTATAGTGAAAGAGAGCACCGTGGGCCAGCTGGAGGCGAAAGACCCGCTCTCACAGTTGTGCAGTCCCACTAGTCTCCAGGTGGGGCACTACACAACTTTACTATGAAAGATTCATTATGTGTGCTGTACTGAGACCACACAAAAGTTTACTCTCTCCAAAGTTACTGTATATACTGTATGCAGTTGGAGCAGAGCTGAATTGTAATTATGAAGTGCTTTGAGTGCCTAGAAGTTGGGAAGCCATTTACCATTTAACAATTTTCCATAAGCAATTTTAAAACGAAATGTAATTGGAAACATTTAAAACACACAATTAAAGACAACCATGGTTTTGGGAAAATGTGTTCATCATTACCATAGGGTTACACTTTATAATAACTACAACTTAATTAGCCTTAATAAAGCATGAAAGACTTACTTTATACTGAACTAATTGTATATTAATAGTTTAACATTCAGGCTTGGTAACTACCCAGTGAAGGGGTAAGGGTTAGGAGTTAGGGTATCAACGCGTGAATCATCACCCATTCACACACACATTCATACACCAGTATAGGCAGACCCTGGGGGCGAGGTGGGTTAAGTGTCTTGCCCAAGGACACAACAACAGTATTCATTTGTGGGAGCTGGAATGGCACCGCCAACCTGTGGTTCAGTGGATCTAATGTCTATGTCGAAAGCAGGGCTCGAACCACTAACCTTTAGATCAGTGGACAAACACTCTACCAACTGAGTCACCAATCAATAACAACATTTAAAATTTCAGAAAGTAAGACAGAATGCACATTTGTAATTTAGATGCTCTATTTCGTTTTCACTGATAATAAGATAATAAGGTAAGGCAGGGTATGATAAGGAGGGAGCAGGTTTTATCAGTATGTAGTGCAGGTGCCTCCTCTAAAAACAGTATTACTATTCGGCTCTCCAAAACTATAAGACTGAATATATATGAGCTATTTTTCCTACAGGTTGAAGACAATAGAAGTGGAACAGTAATGTACTTTTGCAGAAGTGGACAGTCACACAAACAAGTCAGGAGGAATTTACTGAACTGTACCATAAAGAGAAGAAGCACTGCCATCTTATACTGCCTGCATAGGACAAGCAAGAATATGAAATTCTGATTCAGAGACTGAATAATTTCCAATACGTTTCCATGGCAAATGACAATATGAATTTTGAGAGTTTGAGAAGAGTGCATGTGAAGTTCACGTATTAACCTGGACAACTATAAATGCATGTATCAACATTTGAGAGCAACATTACTAGAAAATAATCGATTTCTAACTGCAGAGGCGCTGTAGGAGCTGGTTCACAGAAAGTATAGGTCTCTAACTCTATCAATATTAAAGTTGTAATTTAACTTTCAACAAACACAGCGCACAGCCATTTTGAATTTTGATTCCAAGTAGAAATTCTGCAATGGAGTTTTCTTCAAATTCAAATTTACAAGTAAGAACCTCAAAAATCAAACCTCAAAGGACAACTTGACCTTGGGTCTCCAAGTCTCCAAATAGGAATTCCGTGATTGAAAAGATTAAATTTACAAATTGGAACCCGGAAAATTCAACTTCAGGGGACAACTGGAATGCAACCATTAGGCCCTACTGTGGAACATTCCAGGTAAAGCAGCATCAGCCTGGAGACAAGCAGGTGGCACTGTATACTATAATCTAATCGTCTATAATCAAAACTATTAAAAATGACAACAAAAATAGCTGATTAAAATTATAATAGTGTAATATTCCAAACAAGGGCATAAAGTGATATTTCTGTGGTTCATTTTCAGGTTTTGTGCAGTTCAACCAAGGCTTTTACAGGCTCATTTTAGCACGTTATTGACGCATTGTTAAAATACCATTTGAATATTTTGATAATGCTAAATATACTGACATATACAATATTCATTCAATATGTCCTAGGAATGCACCGATACCACTATCAAGTATCGGTCCGACACCAGGTGCCAGTACTTGTACTCGCCAATGGGCTGCCAATACCAAGAGCCGATACCACTGTAACTGTCGCTGACTGACGACAACTCGCGCCTGACCATAAAGAAGCACATTAACTGTTGTGCACATTAAGCTCAACTTTAATCATATGTGACGTCACATGAACTATGGAAATATTTAGGGCTCTTCAGGTTTTTATAGTTCACAGAGGATATCAGCGCAGTGCTCGTGTTTACGATAGCAGCATGCTAACGCTGCTAAGTGGCACTGGCGATCATTTACTTGTGCATGCATTGTAACTTATTGTAATTGACAAACAAATTTAGAGACTGAATGGAGCGGGGTAAGAGCTTCTAAAAAAGAGGTATAGCATGTCCATATTGGTGAAAGTGTGGCCGTGGTAAAAGAACACTCACTGTTATGCTAAAAGTGTCTCGTTAGCAGTTAGCGCAGTCGGCAAAGACGAAGTGGTAAATATTAAAGCCAGGTGCTTATTTAAATAAATTATATTGGAATTATACATAAATAGAGTGATTTCAGTAGAAATGTAAAACAGCCTCTCAAATAAGTAAGATGAAAAAGTAGGCTATACTATCAAAATCCTATGAAATGAATTAGATTTACCACTATAATCAAACCAGTGCAATAATAATGCCTGGTATCGGCGAGTACTCAAAATGAAGTACTCATACTCGTTTTGGAAAAAGTGGTATCGGTGCATCCCTGGTATCTCCCACCTCAAACAGGATGTGTGCTCACCACCAGCAATGTTACACAGGGCTAATTCTTTGGTGCTCTTTCTCTTTTTAATTCCATCTGAAAGTCTCTCACAACCCGACGACTGCTCCCTGCTTAATTTCCCTGCATCATTTCACCTGCAGTAATGACTTTAACAGACGGGGACTCACTGGCTCAGCACTAATAACCCTAACCACTGTCAGTGACTGGGAGCGGCGCCCTGCCACACCGAAGTCCTTTCATTTACCCACGCTTTCTTTTTGTAGCCACTTCACAAGAAACTCCAGTCCGGTAAATGTGCTGACGTACGAACTGGGGTGAGTTAACTTCTCCTTTAGCAAAAAGACCCACTGCTTGGTGCACCAAACTTGACAACAATGGCTCTACCTGTGCATATTTAAAAATGAAAAAAGTTGACAGGAATCATCACAAAAGCGTGACTCATAATGCCATGAAGCACAGTTAATTGCTTGCTTCGGCACGCTCATTTAAATGCAGCTGGTCTCTTAAAGGGGAGGACTGCGAATTGAAATTGCTATTGGAGTAGAGCTGTTTGTTCATTAAGTGCATTGGTAAGCACATCTGAAGCTTTAGCTGCATTGAAAATATAATAGTTTCATTTTAAGCGTGAATCTTGTTTAAAATTCTCATCTCGGCTAAATGAGTGTTTATCGTCCCGCCAACTATGTGGAGAGGAACAAAGGCGAACTTACTTAAATATTCGCAGTGTTGCTTGGGTACAAAGCAGTGATAAGCAGATAACATAATAGCCAACTTGAGATCCATCCAAAAAAAAGTGGCTTCAAATCAGACCATGGGTAAATTGTTTTTTATATGTGCCATGAGCCAATAACCAGCAAAGAGGATTTGCAAAACTAAATATTGAGGAGATTTTCAGTTCAATTCAATTGTATTTATATATCACATTTAAAAAAAACAACTTCAGCTGCCCAAAGTGCTTCACATAAAAGTCAACAAAAAAACAAATACACAGGTAATATGATACATATGCAAAGAGCAATAAAACACCAAGATATCCTGTCTAGCTTGTGTTAAATGCCAGGGAGAAAAGGTGGGTTTTCAGTGTAGTCTTAAAGACCATGAGGATCTGACAGAGGGAGGCTGTTCCATAGTCTGGGCGCTGCCACAGAAAAGGCTCTGTCACCTCTGCTCTTGAGCCTGGCTTTGGGCACAGCAGCAGGAGCTGGTCAGCTGACCTCAGGGCTCTGGGTGGAGTATAGAGCTGTAACTCCCTCAGATAAAGAGGAAGAGTGCACACATTTAAACATTTTGAATTGCACCCGATATGAAACAGGAGCCAGTGCAAGAGTGATGTGCTCTGTGGCCAGGTAGATAAGAAGTGTCTTGCCCAAGAACACAACGGCAGTATGCAGTGGTTGAAGCAGAGATGCAAAAGTTACTTCCCTGAATATATTCCCAGACAAGCTAATAAAATAGTCTTTACCAAAACCTTTCCAACTTGTTTCATTTCTCACCTGCTTTGAGAACCAATTTTCACACTTCATCCCTCATTTCTCTCTTCTCCTTTGGGATTGTTTGTCCGCAGATATCTGCCAGACCACCGATGAATACTACCAAATCAGTGTGGTGCTTAATATGTGAAGAATCCAACCGAGTTCTCATTAAAAACAAATGACCACAGATCCGGTTCATGCGCACAGCTGTGAACCTCTGACTCACTTCCGTTTAAAGCACAAAAAGTAACCCTGCTGCGTGCCATTTATTCAAACATGTTTTTTAAAATTACAATCTCAAATTTGGGGTTCCTCTGGAGTTGCCAGGTGTGCTACAGGCTGCACACTAACAGCTGTTTAGTGGTTCAAGTCTTTGTTCTTTTGGATTTTGGATAAAAGAAAGTACAAGGATGTTTTTGTGCTCTCACCAGTGGATATTTCAGCGTCATGGTACTCAAGGGTGGCCAAAGATATTTCTATGGTCAATTTTCAGTTATAATGAAATAAACATGCCCAAGAGTCATGTTTGGTTGTGAATGGAAGTAAATGAAGAGCCATTGTCAAGTTACTACCAGGAGACATTAGTGTGATTAAAGCAGTGTATTTCAATGGGCGACAATAATGAGTAACAGCGGTATCTACACCACTGCTTCATTATCACAGTTTATCACAGTTTTTGAATAGGGAGTTATTCTGTATACGTACCAGTACCATACCACATACCAGTACGTGCTCCTTTGTCAATGCATAACTTTTTTGGATAAGAGGGTCTGTCACCGTGGAGATATTATTTATTTGCCTGGAACGTTCCAGAGTGTTTTTTTTTATTGCTAAAAGGCACCGCCTGCTTGTCTTGATGGATATAAATTAGTGTAATGCCGTACTGTGGGATATTCCAGGCAAATCAATAATATCTTTGGAGACAGGCAGGTGACCAACCGTCCACCAGGAAAGTTCTATAGTGTTATTATAATTGCAAGTTGCAACAAAACAGTTTGCTTGTTGCACATTCAAATCTGAGTGGACATTGCCCTAAAATACAGAATGGGTATTATACAGAATTTAACCTCTGACCTTATTCGTCTCCTGATAGAATCCTGATATATGTGGGCTCTTGATTAAAATGCTGGATGGTTTCAAGTGAAATAACAGTGAATGAACATGTGAGGAGTTCAACAACAAAAAAACCATCCTGTTGCTAACATCTGCTTATAATCTTCAGACAGCAAAGTTTTACAGGAAGAACACTGATCTGAAGTGAACTATAAATTTCCAAAATGGCATCTTGAAATGTCACAGGTACTTTTCTTTTGTTTAGGATAATTGGCGAACATTGGCTCCACCGGGAACCCTAGTTTTATCTTAGCAAGGAGTCATACAGTTAAACTAAGCACTATTGCACCAAGTGCTTTTCAATTCATATGCCAGCCTCTTCAGCGGCCTAAAATGACCTACACGTTTTACAATAACTCGCGGACGGCCGCACTATTGATAACCCCTGTCTAAAGAGTTGAAAATGCCTTGTGGTCCTTGGGAGTTTGTAAAGGGCATTCGCTGTTGTCAATGATTAAAACTGTGCGGTGGCATTCAGTGACTCTCTGTGATTTCTGGCCTGGTATGCAGCCTTCTGTGATAAATACTTGATGATAAAAGATTTGTGCTTCTGGCCATTGATCATCGCACCTGCAAAATGAATAGGTACGTACTAGTAGCTCAAGTCCTTAAAATATATTTCTACATAATTGATTGGTTCATGTTACCGCGTTCTGTCTCACTTATTGCACTATATTGCATTTGCAACTGCCCAATTTAGTAATTCCAAATGTTGACCTAGTTTTGTTGAAGCTGCTAAAATCTAGATTCCAAGAAAAGTTTGGAGATGGTGGAACTGAACCTAACGCTGTGCACTGTATCAAAAGTTGGCACTGCATTATGCAATTTGAGATTTTGTTACTACCTTAAAAATAACCTTTCCTCCTATGATATGATGTTGTATTTTGGGATTTTTTTTTTTTTCCATTTTGTTAACAGTGGTTACTCTACATCTATTAAAAGGTTTGCATATTAATCAATGTTAAAAACTGGTATAGAAACTAGATACTCAAATACTAGATACTCGAGTATTGTATTATTAGCAATAATAGAAATTACTACTAAAATTACTATTACTATTATTGTGATATCAAAATCGGTATTGAGCCTTAGTATCAAACTGATTTCAATACTATGGAATACCACGATGATGATAAAAACACTTCTTTAGACAATAGACAATTCCTTTCCTCATTTTCAACATTGAATAATAGTACTTTCTTTTATATTCCCATGTGGCCTTACACCTGTGTAATCCCTCAGTGGTCCAGGTAGGTTCCACAGTGGTCCATGGGGGTATATGGGGTCTTACACTAGTTCTGATACAGCTCAAGATCATTCTAAAGATATTCGGGAAAGGTTCATTTCTGTCCTGTGAATGTGACTTTTTTAGTATTGATACCTGTTCAAATAAGTTTCAATACAAATTTTAGTATCTGATTTTCAATACTTTTGACAACCCTACTCTTCATAGAAAACCTGCACTGCTCTCTCCAGTCTTTGGTCTATCTGACTCACCTCTGGTGTTGCTGGAGAGCCTCTTGCGCTGGCTGGTGGATGTGTTGTGGGGCAGCAGAGTGTTCTGTTGGTGATTGCTGTCGATTGGACTCGTGGCAATGATGTTGTCCTTGTATTTGTTCATCAGAGCCAGCTTCGTGTTATCGCTCACTGCAAAAGATACAGAGTCATCGTACAAAGCACGAAGAGAACAGAAATACTGTACAATTTAGAAATGAAAATTAGCTGCTTGTGGAGGAGTAATTACCTATAAATGTAATTAAATTGTAACAAAAGGAACATTATCACAGTACATGTAACTCGAGGACAGCTAAGAGACCAATGAAGGTCTACATGAAAATAATCTATCATGGGTCAGACTTTGTGATCATTTAAGCAGGTCTTTTTTGGACAAATCCTTGAAACAGAAAAGTGCATATAAACTGAGGGTTTCGTCAGTCTGTACATGGCCCACATGGATGAGCTTTGTGTCTAAATGAAGCTACGACTTTATGCTTTCTGTCTGCTCTTAAATAATTATTATACTACTATACTTACTATTATATAACATTAGAAATAAGTACATTAGAGTCAAACACAACCCTTTCAATTCCACTTGACAAGAAATACAAAATTAAAAAAAGAAAATTGCTTTTTACACTTTGGAGGTACCTTCTGGGACCAATGAATGGTAAAAACAAAACATGTCAGTTTTACATTGTTTTCAGTAGGAAAAAGTGGAGGCGTCCTGGTGCCCATGTGTCCCATGTGCCAATTGGCATTGGGCGGCATCAGCAGCTTTTGTCAGCATAAATCAATTATTGAGCTAAAAATGCAAATTCTGACTTAGAAAGCCAATAAATAGCATTTCCAAATAATTAATGTTACAATTTGACCCATAATAAGGCTGGTTTTGATTACCGTAAAATGTGTAAAAGGGAATTATAATTAAATGTAATTAAATTATAATATTGTTCATTCTCAAATGTTCATAATTTCATTCTTATGCTGGTAGAGTGACAAACAGGCTCTCATGTTTTTGCTGTATTTTTTGTACAAGTACATGGTACATAGCAATGATGCTAAGGCTAACACTAGCAGAATGGCCACCACCAGGCAATGTATGTGGGCGGGGCTGGGACGCGTACCTCAAACTGTAGTAATTATTATTTATGTGACTGGTTTAAACAAAACATGGAGTTTTAAGCCTGGGAAAGCAACTTTTAATGGAAAAAACAGCAAGGGGGAGACATTAAAAAAAAATCTGTTTAATTTTTTGCCTATTTTTTCTGCACCTTCTGACTTAAGTTACCTTTGGTGATAGTTAGGGGAAGACTGAAACCTATGTATATACAGATGCATTAGAGTTTGTTTTGTAAATGCTTTGTCAAAAAAGCTACAATTTGACAATGTGGCTCAGTTTTGTCATTTGAGGACATATTTACTCTTTGATTGAGCTGTGGTCATTAAATATGAAAGATGATTTAGCTGGCTGTTCTGCTGAGTTTCCTCTGATTATGTGTTGGTGTTGCTATTATTTTTTATGGGCGTGGTCGGCGTGGCAGTGGGCGGATCTGCGCCCAAGAGACTAATAGAGTTCAATAGAGAATATCTGTGGGTTGGTCCGTCACAAATAGACAGTAAGATAAATAGTGGCAATTCTCAAAAACTCTAGTTCCAATGCCAGGTAAGATCTTTTCACCTAAAAACCCAAATGAAAATATGTATAGTCTGGAGCAGGGGATTATTAACACATTGCCACACACTACATCTGAGTCTTGTATTTTCTACATTTCCAAAGGCCATTGTCTAAGGAACTGCAATGGCAACAACAATGGAACTTTCTGTAAACGTGCTTCTAGAATTTACTTATTTTTTCATCACAGTCCTATTTGCTTCCTTTTGTATGAGTAACATTTTGAATTGTAAAGAGTTGCAGCTATTCATTTATAGGTAATTCTTTTTTTTTTTTCACAAAATGTTTGATAACAAATATGAACAAATAACTATGACTCATTCTGATATGTGCTGAGCAGATATAATGTGTGTGTGTGTGTGTGTGTGTGCTTTTAAAAATTTTTTTTCATTAAAATACCCGAAAAGCTGTGCCAAACAAATAAACAATGCATGATGAGCTTCGCATCTGTAGGATGAATCACAAGTGACATCTTGCTGGTTTAATACAAATTACTGACTGACCTCTGCAGTGTTTGTGTGTATGAATATTCTATGCATAGCCCAGCGCTTGCATCCTCCATTTTTTCCAGTCCATTGCACTAACAGCTCTCTTCTATCTTAAATGCATAATGCCCGGGATTACTGCTCCGTGAGGCGGGGCTGTCGGGCTTTAGAGGAACACCGAGTGAGCGCTCTGTCATCATAAAGGATCTCACAATAATGCACAGCCAAGAAGCATCCCTTAGTCACATTCAGAGAGCCACATGCTTCAAAACAGCTTCACTTCACAGATTCAATCCCAACAGGACAACGCTAAACTCCACCATAACTTAATTATTTACTATATATTACTACTATAAAATGCTTGGCAGATGGAAAAGCACTTTAATTATTGTGTGTTAGCAAACCCACAGGTGTAAACACAGTGTAATTATGGTGATATCAAAAAAATGAATTCATGTAACCTGATTATTCTCGTTACCATGACGACAATTATTTAGAGACATGACACAAAGAACCAATTGTCATGTTGTTGTGTCGGTAATTCTATCACTATCAACTTCATTTTTTATGTGTAGAATGTCATTAATATTAAATTGCTACTATTCCAGTTGGTCCCAGATGATGAGCCTCAACCTCATAATAGCGGAGATGTTATTGCTTTGGCTTATCTATCGCCATGGAAACAAGCAGGTAACTCCACCAGGCCAAAGTGATCCCACTTTCAGTAAACATGGATATTTTCCAGTGTATATTTTTAGCCATAAAAATAACAAATTAAATACAAGCATCGACATGTTTTATGCCATATTGTGGAACATTCCAGGTAAAGCAATGTGCAGATGAGCAGGTTGCGAACCCCTTACCAAAAATGTTACACAGTCTACCTTTAAGAGTAATGTCATGTAAAAGTTTTTTAAGTACATGTGTAAAGCTGTAGTAAAAGTATTGATGATCTGTGATTGAGCTAGTCCTCTAATGCCATATGAGTGATAAAGGTCAACAAGAAACATGACTTTAACCACAACTGAATCCTGTCCCGTTTCCCTGATAGTGACCTCGAGTTAGAGCGTTCTTTCTTCTCTTGGCTCCTTGGACATGAGCTCTTACCAGGAGTGAGGTCCATGTTGTTCTTGTCGTTGCAGCCCTGCAGTGAGTCCAGGGTGCGGGTCACCTGACTGGAGAACTCCTCCCCTCCGTTCATACACTCCCTCTGCAGGTGGTGCCTCAGGTCAGTGATGTCATACTCATACCTGCGACACAGCATCAGCCAATCACACTGACAGCATGTGGACCACGGGCACAAATGCACTTGGGGTACTTGGAATGATTTCACATTTAAAAGAAAGAACTGAATAATATTTGAATTTAAAATGTTAGTAATATATTTTACGTGCTTATTAATGTTTATGTAGGATTATATTGACATAAATATCATTAACAAGAAAATAGAATAATTCTTATTGGCTATAATAGTTTAAAAAAATAAATAAACACTGTTACACAATAAAGGGGAGTACTCAAGAGTGTGAAACAACGCTTTGGGGGTATGCAAGACAAAAAAGGTTGAGAACTATTACTACAGCACATAAACCCACCAAACACTGGTAGAATGATTCCCCTTATCATCCCTACAGCTGTTATTGGTTCATTGGGCAAGTTATACCATGACCAGTGTAACAAATTAGTAAATCAAGGCTGGGCAATATGACAAAGTGTGTGAACTCTCAGACCAAGCCTGTCTCTAAAAGCCAATCATTTTAGTTACCTCGTGAAGACAATATTGAGGTGAAATCCCTTTTTGTGGGAGGGGCAACTGACCAAGGCTCTTATTAGTCAATCAGATTAAAGTGTATGCTGCTGGTCAAATGTCTATAATGTCAGTTTTGTATTTACATTCAGGCATATTCTACTGTTGATTCCTTATTATCAGTGAAGAAAAATGCGCAGTGTCATATTGCACGGTGTGTTTTGTGTGGGTGTGCATTGAACCCTACTTGTACCCATCCAGTATGGGGGTCTCCCTGATGCTGAGAGTCCCGCTGGAGTTGGGCCCTTGTCCTCTGGAGTTCCGGAGGCTCTCGCGGGCCTGTCCCCCCATTAGCACAGATGGGATGTAGTGGATCTCATTAGCCGCCTCCGCGCTAGCGCTCTTCTGGGGCTGTGGGATACGGCGACGTTTACACCAGCGCCTCCTCGTGTACAGGATGAGGACTAGGCACAGCACGGAGAGCAGGAGGGCGATCATCCCACCCTAAGGAGACAGGAGTGGAAACAACAGAGTTAGGATAGAGCAACAATGCGCACACCCTAGATTGTTATTTATGTTATTTACAGATGCACTAAGTAACTTTTCTGGTTGTTACCATCACTAGCATTAATAATTAGTGGCCTTTTTATTGTTCAAAAACACCTTGAAAACTGCATTATTTCTGTGAGTGTGGTCACCTCTCCACAAATCTGGCCTGGTGTCATCATTTGTTTAATAAATGTAATTCCATACTGTGGAACATTCTAATCCTGACAACACCAACATTTTCATGGAGACAAGCAAGTTTCCACCAGAAGTTTCACAATGCACCTTTATTTTTTTCTTACATGTTATTAATTATTGGTAAAAACAGTTGCCAAGTTGAATGGATTTGTGCTGAGATGCCAAAAGTTAAAGTAAAAATAAAAGGCGGGTTAGAAATGCACTTTAGCCAATAACACCCACATTGTTTAAACGCAGCTCTTATTTTACTCTACCCAGCGCAGTCAGTTCACCTTCAGGGGTCGGCCATTAAAACTTTCAGCTTTTCAACTCAACACATTCTGTCTCTAATGAAGTCTGCACTACTTCACTTTTAGGAGTTTGAACTCGCTGTGACTAAAGCTGGAATAATTCTGCTAAATAATTGTGCAGAATGAAAGTAATCACAGTGCATGGTGAAAAGGACATCACTTTCAAAGAGTGTTTGTAAAAGTCTCGTCATTTACTCCTCGATAAACACATTTGAGGGGATTAAGTGAAGTTGTGCACTGATTTCGAAAAATAATTATGATTTGACAAGTTTTTGTTTTTGTGTAAATATGGAAATTTACGACACAACGTACTACTGCTTCAAACTATTTGCTTACTATTTGCTCTTTAGAGATTAAGATATAAAATAGGTATATATTTTGTGTCAGTTGTGTTTATGGGCCCCCAACCACCGAGCTGGGGCCCAAAACTGTACTGCGGGCCATCTGGTATCGGAACCCAAAGAAAAATATTATGTATCTTTAAAAGGAGTTTTTTTAGTCTACTACCATATGCACATGTTTTACTCTGAAAACATGCAAAGGTAAATTAACCTAGTAAATAGCAAACATGATATTTATTTATTTATTTTTTCAAACTATGGTCGACATGTTAGAGTGAGAGATGGTTCATATGACACCGAGGACTTCAGGGACCGGCCTCCTGCTGGTGCCCAGAGTCAGGACTAAACATGGGGAATCAGCGTTTCAGTTTTATGCAGCTAAAACCTGGAATAATCTTCCTGAAAATGTGAGACTGGCTTCTACTTTGACAATGCTTAAATCCAGGCTCAAAACGGTTCTGTTTAGCTGTGCATATGACTGAAAGGTTTTTATTCTGCACTCTCTTTTAATGTAAATTTTATGATGATTATTTATGTCTTGATTTGTTGTGTTGTGATTTTAATGTCTTTCTTATTCTGTAAAGCACCTTGAATTACTTTGTGTACGAATGTGCTATACAAATAAACTTGCCTAGGAGTTTTATGCATTTTGTTTATTACTGGTCCTTACAAGGAAACATCTTGGGGACCGCTGTAATCTGGGTATTTTTTAGCAATACCTTTTGTAATAATAAAAAAAAACAAACTGTTGCTCCAAGATGTCAGTCATTTCCAGTTAAATCCAAACTGTAACAACAAATGAAATTCATTTTGTTTCATCCAGTGCTGTTTTATAGAGGTTGACTGGGTTAGGTCACACAGCCGCTTTAATTTGCCTCAATCCTCTGTCATTTTAAGTATTTATGTGTCAGTTTTGGGTGTTGGAGGTCTACACACTCGCAGCCGTGGAGAACAGGCAGTAGACAGACAGATGTGGGTCATGCACTTTAGCAGCCGGAGGACAACAAAGACACAAAAAGACCAAAAAAGAGTGAGAATCAGACAGTGTGTTCCAGCACATGTGGCTGGATATGACAGGGAGGCAAAGGCGCGCAGCAATGGAGACATATAGAGAAAGGCAGCCTTTGTCAGCGGGAATATCACCAAATACATGCTAGTTTACCCGGCAGATTTGTGTTTTATGACCACTTGAATTTGTGAGTCACGTCAAAAACAACAGGAAATGGAAGATGACACAGAGATAAAGGATTTCCAAAGGATACATGTTGTTCTTACTGTTGTGCATGACTTGCTTTTGATTCAGACAAATGCGGACTTGAGAAACTACAATACAGCAGTACGGAAAACTACAAAAACTACAATACAGTAACGGACGTTCTGGAGATGGTCTTACTTAAGTCGTCAAGGCAATGTGGCTTCAAACTTGATATAACCTTGCTAACAAAATAATCACTTAATAATAATAATACATGTTTACCACCCTTGTGTCATTGTCTGGGGTCTTGTTTAATTGGTGGACTCGCAGACAACCATCAAGTCTCACATGAATTAATTTTGAATAACCAATACTGCATGCATATCCTCGGGGAAGTTATATTGCAACAAAAACATGAAAACTCTACTGTATTATTACTATTATATTGACATAACGTTCAATATATTGTGTTTTTTAATGATACTGTCTATTTAAACATTTGTTCACTGGGATTATCCGGTTTTAAGGTTACAGCCATAAAGTAGTTTCAATATTATCGTTTATTGCAGTATATCTCTTTGTATATTGTGCTTCACAATTTGTTATCGTGACAGGCCTAACGCTACATAAAAACACATTTTCTTATGCTATATGTACTCACCAGCCACCAAAAACTGTATCCACCTTACATTTTTACTTTTGACTGCTACTAACCTACACTTCTGTTATGAATGGCACAGGTAAATATAAATCTCATTCATTTCAGTGGAGGAAAAAAAAAAGTCTGTTGTTGATTGCAGATCTCCATTAGTGCAGTTATATATTCTTTCTATAAATAACTATATATAATTTGTACAAAATGAAATGGAATTATAAAAGTGGTATCCATGGCGACTTCTAGATTAAGATCAATACTTTCTTTCTTCTCAGAACAGAAGAACATTTAATGTTAAAAGCATTATACGAAATGTTCTATAGGAAATGACATGCTTGTATAAAATTAGACCTGAGCTGCCTCCAGCCATGAGCACCTGTGTGGCTCTGCTGTGCACTTCACTTCACCCCTATTCCCCTCTCCTATCAGTGAAGCAGAGAGGAAGTTATTGTGAAAAAAATAAATTGTTACAAAGAGATAAAAAGCAATTGTTCATTCACAACAGAAGAATTTCAAATGGCGGAGAAACAAACAGGGTGCATCTTTTCATTCAAAAATATGGGCCGATGAGGAACGAAGATGAAATGAGAAATGGATTTTAATCATTACATACACAATCCCTTCTCAGAGTGTGTGAACAGAAAATAGGCTTTCATAGGCTCCCATTTAAATTAGCAGAAAATAAAGAGGCATTTGCATAACGTGTTTGCTTCATCTGCATAGTCAAGGGCATAAAGCAATAGAACTATGATAAAGACCAATTATAGTGTTAATCTGCATTCACACTGGTCAATGGGGAGAATAAACTCATTATATTTGGAAAATATGTGTTTCAATAGTTTCAAAGTCAACAAGAAAATAACTTTATTACTGCTTTCTCCTTGACTGATTAAAAGTGCAATAATAAATAATGACATATTTGGGGTTTAAGCCTCTCTGCCTGGAATATGATTTTAAACAATTTGTAATCAACTTTGACTCAACCAAAAAACAAAAGAGGTTGGGATTGTGTCGTCATATCTCATAACAACTTCTAATTTACCCCCCCACCTCCAAAAAAAAAACAAAAAACTATGCAGATTACAAAATCCCAATTACTTGACTTGGCATTTAATCAAAAGTGTGTGGTTATCAGCGACACAACAGTAAATCAGGTTGTTTGAAAGTTTTATGTACTTTTTTTCTATTGTACGGCCTATGTACACTTACAAAAATAACATGGCTGACGTTTTTTTATTTATTTATTTACACACTGAAGTCCCGGGGCCACTGTTCCAGATTTGATCTTTCTTCACTGCTCCGCTCCATTCCGGCCACAATCTATAGAGTTATCGTACATGTCGGATCCAATGACACCTCACTGGAACACTCTGAGATAACAAAAAAACAATTCAATGAACTTTTTCGTCTGTTACATTCCCAGAGACTAAATGTCTTCATTTCAGGCCCCGTCCCCAGTATGAATTGTGGGGTTTGCAGCCTCAGCAGAATTGCAGCACTCAATAATTGGCTCCCCTCAGCATGCAGGTCCTCCAATGTGCTTTTCATTGATAACTTTAACTTGTTTTGGAAGCGCTCCTCACTGTTTTGGCCCCACGGCCTGCATCTTAATAAGCAGGGAAACAACGTCTTGATGGCCAGCTTGAGGGATGCCGTGCGCTCTGCTACGTGAATGACTGTTTACACTAGACGCCCTTAGCCCTCTCCCTCACTCTACTCTCTCACCAGTACCTGCAACAACATGTACTATTCCAGATAGCGCTCCCTGTTGGTCTGGTGTAGCAGGTGTTGCTATTGAGACAGATGACTGTGGTAGATTTCCATGGCCAATTTATACCCCGGCGAGAGGCTTTGTGCATAGTAATTTGAGGCCACTAGGGTGCAGCGCATGTACAGCAAAACATAAACCAATTAAGATGGTCTTGTTAAATGTTTGTTCCATTGCCAACAGATCTTTTTTTTTAAATGTCTTCTTCATTAAGAAAGAGCTGGACGTCATGTTTATCACTGAGACCTGGCAGAGATGAGATCGATATATGCCCTTAAATGAAGTCCTCCAAACTGTTCGCTTCACATGTGCGCCTAAAACTTCAGGCTATAATTCATTGAGACAGCTTTTCATGCTGCAGAACAAATTATGGAAATTTTACTTAATTTGAAATTTTAGTCTTAGAATTGGTTGCTCAGCTCCTTTTTACTGTGCTTTAATCTCTCCCCTGGTCCAAATGGCATGTTTTTGTCAGAATTCAGTGATTTTTTTAACCTCTTATTAAACTTGGAAAAAAAAAAAAAAAAAATGCTTGGACATTTTAATATGCCCATCAATGATTCATCTAACAATCTTGCAATGCATTTTATAAATCTTACTGTATCCTTAATGGCCCGGCGCATATTAAGGGTAACACTCTAGATCATGTCGTCTCCCATGGGCTCACTGTAGATATGGTAGGATCTGAGGAGTTATGTGTGACAGATCAGTATCCTCTTCAATATATCCCATAAACCTGAAATCCCAGTTGCTAAGCAGGTTAACAGCTGCTATATTTTGTTCAGATTTTAGTAAGAATTTGATGTTTTTTTCTGATGATACCCAGGATGTTAATTCCATTGTTTCAACCTTTAACTCTCACTGTTCTGCTGTTCTTGATAATATTGCACCTCTGAAATGTAGAACAGTGACATCCATTAGACCCGATCCTCATAACCTCAGGCACAAATGACGTGCTGAGCCCTACTCAAAATCCACCAAGCTCCTAGTCCATCGCCTCCATTTTAAAGAGCACTTATTTGATCTCAATATGGCAACTGAAGAAGCTCAAGCGGCCTATTTCAGAGATCTTATTAGTGCAAATAAGCGAAATCCCAGAGTTGTTTTTGACTCCATAAATGGCCTTGTGTCCTCTCAAATGCCATCCCTGTTCCTATCTTCTGAAGATTGTGAAAACTTTTTTGCATTCTTCATAAACAAAGTAGCAGGTGTGAGGGCTAACATCTCACCGAATTTGGTCACCTCCATAAATACCCCCCCCACACGTCAACCTATCCTTGAGTATTTTACACCCATATCCCTGAATAACTTAGATGAGCTTGTCACACGTATGAAGACCTCATGTAGCCCTAATGATATTTGCCAACTATCTTTTTGAAAAAAAAAGTATAGCCATCCACTGGTCCAGCATTACTTCACATCATGAACTGCTCCCTGGTCCTTGGCTGCTTCCTCACACATTACACCACTCTATTGTTCATCCTCTTCTCAAAAAATGCAATCTTGATCCCTTTGTACTTTGCAACTACAGGCCAATTTCAAAATTACCTTTCATCTCAAATATTTTAGAAAAGGCTGTTGCTAATAAAATGATCCCTGTTCTCAGCAGACATCAGATTTTTGTCAAATTTCAGTCTGGTTATTGCCAAAACCACTCCACTGAGACCACCTTGCTCAGAGTGCACAGTGACATCCAAATGGCCTCTGACAGTGGTCTAAGTACATTCCTTGTGTTGTTAGAGCTCAGTCTGGCTTTCGACGCTGGACCACTGTATCCTGTTAGACAGGTTAGAAAAACTTGTGGGAATCTCTTGTAGTGCCTTGGGTTGGTTCTCGTCCTATTTGTAATGGAGAATTTTTATGTCAACATGCTTTTATGTCAACATCCGCCCCACGGTCCTGCAGTGTTCTCCAAAGGTCAGTGCTAGGACCAATTTTGTTTGTCCTGTCCCTGCTTCCACTTGGTGAAATAACAAGCAAATTTAAGGGAATGTCTTATTATATGTAGACAAATGACATTCAGTTGTACTATTCCTTTGACCCTGAAGACACTGAAAATCTCAAAATCTTGCTTGATTCTCTGGCTTCTTTTGAGAGATAACTTACAAACAACTTCCTTTAACTCAATGCAAATACACAGAACAGAGGTTCTCATAGTTAGCCCTGGTAACCATGACAACACTATCACCAAGATTTCCAAAAGCATCTGGACCTTAAATTCTAACAAAATTCATGTCTCCCTAAGAAATCTTGGAATCATTTTTGATCAGGCTCTGAATTCTGAAGAGCATATCCAAGGTTTGTCCTCCACACGCTTCAGAACTCGATCTGGTCATACATGCTTTTGTTTCGTCGCACTTTGATTATGTTAACTCAACCCTTCTTCAGTCTCAATAAAACACAATTAGATTGCAACAGGGCTACAGACTAGAACTTCCCGATACTGCCACATCACTCTTCATTTGTTGCCTGTTCAGCACAGAATCAATTTCAAAATCCTGGTCAGAGCCTACAGAGCCCCACGTTACCTGTCTGACCTTCTCCACAGGCATGTGCCAGGTCGTAGTCTCAGGCCTGGGGAGTAGCAGCTTTAAATGTTCCACAGACAAGGCTCAAAACAAGGGGTGACTGAGGATTCGAATCTGTTGGACCTAAATTATGGAATGCACCCCCCCTTTTGATCTTAGAACAGCAAGATCCATTAAAACTACTTTAAAGATTCACCTGTATAGACTTCCCTTCTGTGTTTTATTTATTTGTTTTATTTATTTTTATTTTTGTAAATGTTGGTGTTTTTTCGGACTGTATTGTATTTTATGTTTTCTGCATTTTATCTTTTTTTTTTTTTTATCTGTAAAGCACCTTGTTAGCTGATCTCTGTGAAAGGTGCTCTATAAATAAATGTTACTTACTTTTTTTATTTTTTTCAGTCTAATCTCTATATTATGAAGTAAACTGACATTCTGTTACCATGACGATTGTGGGGTGAAGTTGACATTTTACATGGAACACACTGGACATTATGTGCTCATGCACAGCAAAGAAGTTATTACTGCTATGTGGGTACGTCCTGTTCACTCAGCCAGACCATTTCTCACTTATTATATACCAAATGAAAAAAATAGATCCCTACTTGTACTTCCCTATACTTTTTTCAGACACATCAAAAAACTAAACACTGCTATAATCTTTCTTGCCTTCTGCTCTGAACTTGAAATGTCAAATGTCAGACACTTCAAATGTCTCTCTATCAGATTTGAGCCGGTGACAAATGGAATCCAAAGCCATCACTGTGCATTAGCGCCGTGCATTCAGACAGCTAACACAGACGCTATGGAAAAAGCTGTTTAATGTCCAGCATTAGGCCAATCAAAGTGCTTAAGTGGACTGTGTCATATCATAAAGCCAATAAAACCAAACCACACAGTGGAGCGTGCCAGTGCTGCTGCTCTGTAATCCACTTACTAATGGGCGGCCATGATGGTCTAATGGCACTGCTCTAGCCTGGGAGACCGAACTCTGGGCTGAAGTCCTGAATGAAAGAGGAAGGCATGGATATTATCAAGATATCACAGAGGGCATGTTTTAGAGTGCAGCGATCAATCTGTCACTTACACTATCGGGGGTTTATAACACAGGAAAGGCCTGAGATGAAGATTACACTAAAACCAGGAAAATGATGTTTGGTTGGACATATCAAAATGTAATAGTATCATTGAAAATATATTGGTTTAAATGAGATTGGGATGTCAGTGATTTGCGCTCCAACTATACAATGCCAAAAATAGATTTTGGCCAATAAAAAATATTAAAATTGTTCAAAAAATGGCTTTTTTCCTTTATATTTATGGAAAGCAAATTATTGAGTGACTAGCATACCCAGGTACAGAGGTAAAGCATGAACCACATTTTTGACCAATCACCAGTTAAGCCAAAAGTAGAGAGTAAAGTCCAGGTGGAATATATACCATATATACACTTCAAAAATGAATAAACCATCTAATACATAAATACATAACTTTTTCAACTTGGCCTTTTGAAAAACTCAGGCTCTCACAATAGCATTAGTACTGTATAGAGAAAGAACAATATTTTTTTCTATGAAACCATTCAAATGTAACCATATAGTGCATGACATGATGTAATTATGCTGCGAAGTCTTTATGATCCGGTGGTAACTCTGACATTGTACAAATGTGAATGTCATAACCCTATTCCACGAAGCACAAAATGAGAATTAATGGCAGGAATGGTTTCAATGATTGCATTCAATTTATAATCATTTAACCCAAGGCCTAATGTGACATCAAACCACAATTGTGTAAAACAAGGTGCTGGAATAGAAAAGTCCAGGGGGAATACACAATGGAATCTTGTCATTTGTGTAATTTTCTATAAATCCTTGGAACATGAATGGCTATTATTGCTCCTATGCAACAGCAATACGGACTATTTTGAAGAACAGTGAAAAACATGCAGAAGGTAAGTGCTGTGTGCATTTGTGGACAGGGATCTAAGATGTCTGGAACTGGTTGTAACAAAAGTTTGATTTTCTGCTTGTGCCGCTGTTGGGACGCTTCAACCAATCAGCGAGAGTCATCCAGATTGATGTATAGAACTCAGTTCAGAGTGTTCCACACATTAATCTGAGCAAAGCGAGCAAGGTTACCTAGGCATTGGATTTTGGAAAAAAAATTTAATTGTGCTTTTTCTGACAAGTTTTGTGATTAGATTTGAGAGAAGACTGAAATATGAACTGGTAAACTAATCCAAGAATCCCTGCATTTGTAGAGGTCAAAACTATACACAGGATATTTTGTTCTTTGTAGAAACATTCTATTATCCAAATAATTTGTGACTTGCTTCAACTCAAATTGTGGTTTCAATTCGACTGCGATATTTTGTACAGCCCTAAAACGCACATTGTAATTGTAATGCAAAATGTACTGAAAAAGACATATATGTAAACGCCTTCTTTAAGCCTGGCTGTACAGAGGTTGTAACATGCGTCTTTATGTGTGACCGGTCTAAAGTCATGGCCGATGCACCTCTCCCCTGTCCCGCGCCGAACAGTCTGACATGTGAAGTATTAACATTGGCACATGCACACGAGTCAGGTGACCGCGCTATTGGCCGTTCTGCCGTTAAGGTCCTGGTGGGGTTAAACTCCTGACAGGACGAGATGGAGTGTCCCTTCTGTAATGAATAAAGCAGTTAACAGAGCGTTGTCCGCACACAAAGACTGCACCCAGAGGTCCCTCCCCCATCTGCTGCGGCCTGTGCACCCAGCAGCTGAAGGTTACCTCCAAAGGGAAAGAAATAATGATCCCTGTAGCAAAAGGAGGTACGCTCACACATTTCTGCTGACTTCAAACTGTACCCGTAAGGCTGGGGTGCAGTGTGCAAACCGCAAAAATCAAAGTTAAGGCAGAACCAGCTCTGACACAGTAAAGAAAGTCTTTAATATTAATGTTTAGTTTGTGCAGAGCTGGACATGTTTAGTATTTTCAAACTGATCAACCAACTATTATAGCATGATTTAGAAAGTTCAAGATGCACAAACTAACTTTTCAGAAAGGTGGGCTGTCATCTGCTTGTCTCCATGAAGATAGATAGTAGTAGTAGTAGATAGTTTAATGTCATATTGTGTGGCATTCCAGGCAAAGAAATAACATCTCCATGGAGAAAATCAGGTAGCAGATCCTACACAAGAAAAGTTACATAGTGCTCCTTTAAAGAGCAAGTACAAAACTGGAATGGTTTTTACAGTATATTTATTGAAGAAGCCATTGTGTCTCCATGTTTGAAATTGGCAAAACTTTCTTCATGCACAATCTCATTTGGAATATTTTCAAACCCCGGCACAATCTGGCACAAATGTTTTACTGCAGCAGGATTTTCATTTGCAAAGTCTCATCTGCAAAAAACCAAAACTCATTTTGACACTTGTTCAGGTGTGACTAATTCATTTATTGGCAGGAATGAAAGTGAGCTGCTTATCACATATTCAAAAAAGACAAACTGTATCTTGTACCAAAACTGCTATATGGTTTCAGAATCCGATTAGTACACCAAAATTGTAAGTACATTGGTAGGGCATGTCTCCTTCAACAACATACACTTGTTTAAATTCTAAAAGTCAAATGTTCTCTCCACAATAGCTCCTAGGTTACTGAAGCTGGCAGCAGG
>KN472071.1:0-20115 GCA_000787095.1 Periophthalmodon schlosseri | reverse complement strand
GGACTTTCACACAGCCATGCTAGCTCAGGGATCACACCTTTGCACCTGCGCTGTTTAGGCCTCCATTGAATCTGAGCCATGACAGAAGTGGAAGATAAATCGGGCTCATGTAACATACTTGTAAACAGAACTATCTTAAAATATTTTGGGGCAACAATTACCAACTCCGTAAAGGTGCAATATGTACTTATATGGGGTAAGCCATCTGCTTGGTTGGAATGTTTCACAGTATGGTATTAAACTTAAAGCAGTTGATGCCACCAGGCCAAGTTACAGGTCAGATCTGGGGTGAGGTAACCCCGCTTAGAGAAGAATGCATGTCATACAAGGTATTTTTTACGTAATAACAACACCTGCAGAGAAATAAATGTGAGGCAGACTCCACGCTGTGGAACCTTACAGGCAAAACAATAACATTTCCATGGAGACAAAGATATATTATATTTGTACAGTTATAAATAGGCAAGGGAAGGGAAGGCAAGTTTATTTGTAGAGCACAATTCGTACACAAAGTAATTCAAGTGCTTTACAGGATAAGAAAGACATTAAAATCACAATACAACAAATCAAAACATAAATAATCATCATAAAATGAACATTAAAGGAGAAGAGTGCAGAATAAAAACCTTTCAGTCGCACAGCTACACAGAACTGTTTTCAGCCTGGATTTAAACATTGTCAAAGTAGAGGCCGGTCTCACATCTTCAGGAAGACTGTTCCAGGTTTTAGCTGCATAAAACTGAAACACTGATTCCTCATGTTTAGTCCTGACTCTGGGCACCAGCAGGAGGCTGGTCCCTGAAGTCCTCAGAGTGTGAGATGGTTCATATGGCACTAACATGTCGGAGATGTACTTTGGTGCTAGGCCACTATTGGTGCTAGGACTTGTATCAAGCAGAGCTGCTTTAAAGTCTATTCTCTGAGCCACAGGAGCCAGTGCAGAGACCTGAGCACAGGACTTATGTGCTCGTACTTCCTGGTTCTAGTCAGACCCGAGCAGGCAGTGTTCTGGATGTACTGCATCTGTCTTAATGCTCATTTAGAGAGGCCAGTGAGCAGGTCGTTACTGTAGTCTAACCTACTGGAGACAAATGTATGGATAGTCTCTCCAAGTCTGGCTGAGACAGTATACCTTTGATTTTTGCAATGTTTTTAGATGGTAAAAAGCTGGGGTTAGGGTAAAGTAAATACAAATAAATAAAAAGGTCATGACAGATTCAACAAACTGAATGTACTAGAGTGTATATGTTTGTATTTCACTCACGAAATAAGCAGTTTTCTATCTCCTGTTCCTTACTCTGCTTATCCTCTCAGAAAGACATTGTTTGAGCATTAATCAATATTTAATGTCAGATTCTGATGGCAGCCATTTCACAGGGGATTTTATAGATACGTGTGGATTTTACTTCCCATTGGCCCTGTGGTGCCACTCTGACTCGTATAACATTGTCCCATAAAGCTCAACATTTACAACATAACCTTTTATCTGCCCATCTTCACCACCACACCCCTGGAGATAATCTCACTGGGTGCTTCTAGCTTCCAAAATGGATTATAAAAAGGTAATTTGGTCGATACCTGCCTCTTGTTTTTTGCCATTAAGATTAAAGTGCTACATTTAGAATTCTTAAAAGCATCATTTAAATCTATGCATAACACTAAACATTTATTTGTACAATTATAATTCATTTCGCTTACGGTCACTGGCTAATGCAAGCAACATTTTGGGTCTGTAATGTACTGAGATTATTGATTGGATTATGCTAATACACAGTTGAAACCAGAAGTTTACATACAATATATAAAAAGACACATGCACTTTTTTTCTCCCTGTCTGACATAAAATCAGACTAAACTTTTCCTGTTTTAGGTCAGTTAGGATTACCACAATTATTTCTATTTGTAAATGCTAGGTTTTAGGTCAGTTAGGATTACCACAATTATTTCTATTTGCTAAATGCTAGAATAATGAGAGAAGGGATTTTTTTAGACAATTTTTCATTACTTTCTTCAAAATCAAACGTTTACATACATTTCATTACTATTTGGTAACGTTACCTTTAAACTATTACTTGGAAAACCTTCCACAAGCTTCTCAGTCGTTGGCAGGAATTTTGGCCCATTCCTCCTGACAGAACTGATGTACCTGAGCCAAGTTTGTAGGCCGCCTTGCTCACACATGCCTTTTCAGGTCTGTCCGTAAATTTTCCATAGGACTTTGTGATGGCCACTCCAAAACATTGACTTTGTTATCTTATCCATATGGACCCATTCGTGCCCCAGTCTTTAACATCCTGGCTGAGGTGTGAGATACATCAAAACATGGACCATATTGCAGTTGTTGTTTTGGAGTAAATAGTACAAACAAAAGCAAACTCTTCCAAACATATAAAGTGATATTTCTGACTTTTTCTGGGTTATTTTATGATTCATTTATTTAATGTACGATACTTGAACCTCAACCAAGACATTTACAAAACTCATTTCTGATAAAACAGTGTAGAGGGTTACAGGTTTGACTTTTTTCAGCGTGCGTAGTTTGTTGTCAGTACATTATAGATTACATAATGATAACTCTTACTTCACTGTACAATTGATTCATGGTATTATTCTGATAATATGATTTCCCACCATAAAATGAAAACAATGTATAGTCCCTAATGTTCTCGTCCTGTTTGCGTGACAATATTAGTCTTTAACTCCAGGCTTCACTGCGGACTGCTTTATCACACAAAGGCCAGGCCCGCTTATGCAAATCCCTCTTTTTAATTCCTGTGCTCATCTGTTGGCACTTACCTAGCTTCAAATATTTATAGCTAAGAGCAGCATTGTTAATACGGACAGTGTACATGCATAACATCACAATGCGGTCTCTTCTAGCACTTTTCACGCTGGTTGAGCTAACACGCCCACTTTGTCAGACCATTACCGTGATTAGCGGCATAGACTTGGACACTGGCCATAACCCTGATATAGATTATAACCTGTTTACAAAGCACAAGGCTTAATGCTTTTACTGCGTCTGTGTGCATGTGTGAGTGCCTAACAAGGATTTATCTAGGCAGTAACCGCTGTACCTTATGCTGCAGTGGACCACTTTCTTTTAGCCTGTAAAGCGGACACGGACTATAAAGACGCCCTATGTAGCTTTTCTGGTGAAGGATCTGTTACCTGTTTGTCTCCATGGAGATTGGTGTTGCTTTGCCTGGAATGTTCCACAGTAAACTGATTTATCTCAGAGAAAAGCAGGGCCCAACCTAGTTACAGCAGGGCCCAACCTAGTTACAGCTCAGATCTGCGGAGAAAAAAGCCCAATGTAAGTTTGTTTTATGTTTTTGTTTTTGCTATTAAGAATATCCCGGATGGACAAGTTTAATGCCATACTGTGGAAGATTCCGGTCAAAGCAATACAATCTCCATGGAGAAGAACAAGTGGCGACCCCACGCCAGAAAAGTTACACAGCGCACCTTTAGTTTAAATGCAAATGATGTGCCAGCTGGTAACGTGTCACTTTAAAAACAGTGCTCCTGTTTCCCCTTGGGGCAGGCTGGCCACTATAGCTGGATTATAATGAGAACGCTGGCCAGGACCATGGACAGCTCCACTCTGAGAAAAGTCTACTCTAAAAGGGGGCAGAGCAGCAGAGGCGGAGGAGGAGCTGTAGTGGGCAGCCCTGTGGGAGGAGTCAGTCACCTACAAGCACCCAAGTGAATCAACGTAATGTGATTATGTAGCATTATAAGGTACCGGCTCTGCATTCTGATTCACTGCACTATTTAGTTTAAAAGGACTTCGGCTGCATCTGTCTTAAGAGCACTGAGGCTTAATTTGTAAAGATAAGCAATGTGTGTGGAAATTACCTTTATGTAACTCTCCAAATCAGTGCTTTTACAGGGCCATTTTTGAGTTTAAGCCATATTACAATGTTGTACGCTGTTGTAACATTTGCCCCTTTTCACTGGTCTACATCACCATATTGCAACTCAGGAAGCTCCTTTGTGTTTTTAAAGTCCTAATAGACCATCACCAAGCCTGTTCTGATGTAATTTCTTTTAGCCTAATTTTTAAATGCAGTGGCAGGTGCAGTCCCAGCCCCCTCTACTGGTGATTTTTTTACAGACAAATTTCATGCTTCGGAGTATTTCAAAGATGCTTTAAATTTCAAATCCTACTGCAAGGAAGTGAATCTATCAACTATGGGCCTTAGGTATGGGGCAATGTGTAAAGTAGCCAATCCACTCCATGCTCTCTTTGAATTATAATGATCTACAAATAGTTTAAAGGTCCTATACTACACAAAACTGACTCTTATGAGGTTTATTTATTATTATGTTATAATGTTGTTACCTCATCAAAACCATACCTGGAGTTGTGTTTTGGTTCATTCACATGTGGCTGAGTAACCCTTTATTATTAGTCATCTAATAGCATCTCCAAAGCTCAAAATGCGCTGTTCCACCTTGTGATGTCATGAAGTAGTAATTTTCAAGTTAACAACTACCTTTTACCTTTAGTTCAGTAGAGATTGAGGAGATAGAGGAGATGATTCTAGTAAAGGTGAATGGAGTTTAAAAACACAGTGGAGCACTTCCTGTAATACCACATGACATCACAAGGTGGAACAGAGTGTTTTCAGTTTCAGATAAGAACTCAGCCTAAATATGCAGGGTTTGTTGTGTGTGAATGAGACAAAGCACAACTCCATGTTTGTGATGAGGACACAACATTATAACATAGCTCAGAAAATAGCGTAATATGGGCCCTTTAATTTGATCACAAACACTTGAAGTGAGTGTAGTTTCACAATAAATTGCAGATGACATAGTGCTGGTTCAGATGCTAAGATGGTAATAAATAGACAGTGAAGTGAAAAGCAGAGTGCTCTGTACCATTCAGGGCACATATTTGGGAGCAATATAAAGCTGTCAGCCTTTAGCACCCAGTGGGGAGGTTTTGTACTGTTTCTGGCAATAACATCACAGCCCAGTGTCAAGAGGGGAATAAAATCATTCATCTTATTGGAGAGAGCTGGTGGATATCGCAGCAACAGATTCCCACCAGTCCTCTGGGACCTCTCAGGCCCAAGTTTTCTGCTAACAACGTCACAAAGCAAAACACTGGGCTGAGTCCCACTATATAGGACAACCTCTGTAACGGTATAGTGTTATTTCATATATGTGGTAACATTTAAATGAAGTACTTGCTAAAATAAATAACTTAAAAGAACTTTAAAATTCCTGGTTTGTGTTAAACTCTTGGAATTATCTCTTATCTCTATATTGATCTATCTAGCTAACATTTTAGTGTTGAGGAAAGTGAGGAGGAAAAAAACAATTTACTTTCATTCATGGCTAAGGTGACCAGTTTTTACTATATACGGGGTTACAAGTTTACTTTTTGTAGGATAGTAGTATGTTGTCAATAGAGATTACATAGTATTACATAGTATTATTTCATATTAACTGTCTATGTGTGAAATAGACAGTTAACAACATTGAAGTCTATCTATTATATGCTTTACATATTATCTGCATATATGAGGTAATAATAGAGACATTGACACATAGCTAATGCTGCCTCACAGTTCTCCTTGTAAAGTAGGTGTGATATGAAACATGCTTGAAGACAGAAGATGTCGAGAGCAGAGCAGAAGGTCTCAGACAAAGCACAGGGAGGCAAGTGTAAAAGAAAAGGCTTTGAAAAAGGTGGCAAAGTGTAGAATGGAACAACTAAAAAATAGAATTGGCTCAAGTGAGTGATCTTCTTATAACCACAACATTAGGCAGTTCTGGTTTTCCAATAATTTTTTTTAATAGATTATTTTTTCAGACCAAGGTTTAGTTTGTTTTCGTACCTGACAGTTTCGACTGCTCACTAGCAGAGTGGTCACGTGATGTTGCTGTGACGTGCTTGGTCAGGTGGATAAATCAGGATTTAAACCGGGATGAGGGGGCCTTTTTACTCTCACACACCTGGGATACTGCCCTGAAGAAATCTAACTGCAGATGGCGCTGGTAGGAAGACGGCGCCAAAACCTGACTGCAGAATTCAGATTATATGGAGTTAATATGACTGACTGAGACTGTGGCGTGCTCCTTCCTAGTGAATATTTTTTTGAGTTAAAAGACTATTAAAATGACATATAAACAGCAATATAACGCAAATTCTTTCTGAACATGGTGCCTCAGATTGCTCACACCAAATTTTGCTATTTGCATGTCTTTTAAATAATCTTAAAGGTCCAGAAATCAGATAATAATCCAATTTTAATGCACATGTAAACATAGCCACTGTGAGAGAGAGAATTCTTTGGAGCAGATCGGCAGCCACGTTTTCAATAAACCCTAGAGCCATTTACAAATGTTTAAAAATCCTTACTCAATTTGAAGTTTTCTTACATGGCAAAAAGATTGAAAAAACACTGAATCTTATTAAGGCAATAACATTTGACAGTTGAGTGTAACTGATCTACTGAGCTGGATGCAATGTTGCCAGTGTATTGTCTAAAACTAAACTCTGTTCTTTTGAGACAGTGATAGAAATCGTCCCATCGCATAATCACTAGAGGGCATGGCCATAACCCAAACGACTGTAGAGCTGCTACTTCCAATTCCCCGTAAACCTCGTAGTAATAAATGACTATTAAAACAAGTGCAGAGCTGGGGGCCAGAGCTGAATGAGAGGCTGAATGCAGAGGAGTAATAAGCATATCATTATTCCTATGTAAACAGGAGAGCGCCGCCCTTCAGGTCTCAGGTCTGTCCTCTAGACACACAGTCTCTGAGGGACTGGGGACAGCATGTCAACTACTCCTGCTTTGTCCAAGTGTTATCAGCACGAGGCAATGTTTGGAGACAGGAATCAAACACTGATGTAATTTGGAGAGGGTGTTGTTTAGGATTTAAATGAGTAGGGCATTCTGTTTATTTTCCTTTTCACATCACAAACAGGTAAGAATGGTAGAGCTGAACTGATTAAAATCAAAACAAACAGGAATGGAGGTTTTTAAAAGTCAAATATTGGTTCCTAATGCCTCACTTGTTTGTGCCTAAACATTAAATATGGTACAATAATCATTATCTGGACTATATGGACTCATATAGACATCCCAAAATATCTAGAAGCCTTCGGTTTCTAGCTTTATTTGGTTATTAATGCATTCAAGAAATCTGAATGTACAAATACAAAAAAGCATTAGTATGTTATATACATTAATAACCATGTCTGTTTAAGGCTCACATCCTTGCGCCGCTGCTCCCCTCACCTGTCACATGTGAGGCAGTGGTCTCAAATGTAATCGCTTTCCATTTTTCTATATAAGAATAATATATTCAACCATAAGAAATGAGAGAATCAAATTATCCTTGCTCTATAGGCAGTTTATAAGTCGACAGTGAAATTTAGCCATTATCTCAGCTTGGCATCTTCCTCGCTCCCGACATTATAGCATGAAGTGTGACGCCATCGCAGAGAGAGGACAGGTGCAGGCATTTTCCATGGTCCTGCTATATCTTTGCTGACTGGGTTCAAACAGACATGAGCACAAACCAGTCTATCGCGGTGCGATCATCAGCGCGCCATTCACACATATAATGCTCTGCCACTGTGAATGTTAATTTGCACCCACGTGTGAGCCACATGTTCTCCACTTTAACCAAGACAAATGAAAAGAGAGGGCATTGTGCCGGAAAACGCTGCAGCACACATGAATATAAAGGATTACTGAAATCTGTTGTATTTGTGGTAAGTTGAGTGGGCGTGGAGTTTTAAGAGCTACGCTCAGGAAAGGACCAGCAACGCCATGGGTATGACACCCAAAAACTATAAATGATAATGGTTACAATTACTCTCAGTAAGGCACACACATAAGCAAAACTGACTGGACGGAGGCAAAGTTACTTGAATGAAATACAATAATTTATTTTGTGCAGCTGCAGCTTTGTAAAAATAAAAGAAAGGTTTGTTAATATTAGCACATTAAACGGCATTTGGTACCCATTTTCAGTGTCCATTAGTTAATTTACACATACACCAGCGTTTTTTACAAAAAGCATTATGGCTTCCAGCCACAAGCACATACAAATGCTGTCCACTTAGTATAAACGTACATTCAAAGGGCCTTCCAGAAGGGGAGGCGGGCACGTCGTCAGGACCCTACAAACGGCAGTTATATCAATAAGGCTACATAGCCTAAAGAGACGTGTTACATTGACCACAACTGTACACCTACTGGAAAGCAGTGCGTAGCACTCTCCACACTATACCGAGACGCCGAGCCTCTGATTATGATCAGCTACGTTTGTGGAGGCCAGACCAACGCTTGCAGAGCTAAAACGATAGTGACATTAACAAAGCAGCCCAACAACAGCGTACAAACATGTAAGAGATCGGGCTTACCAGCAAAGCATGAATGTTGTACCCAACCCAGTCGCCGGCTTGACGCTCTGACACCACCTAAACAATTTGGCCGACTTCATGCTTAGCCCGAGTACCACTCAGCGGATGTGACGTTGAGGAGGGAGAGGTCAGGTAAGGTAGAGGACCCCTGTTTTTATAGCGCACACTCTACTCTCTGTAGGGTAAGTGCAGTGCTTTAGGCCAGCCCACTACATACTGTTTTAACGTCTTATCAAAGGACTTTGGAGAAAAGGGACATGTAAGAAATTCAGTAAAAAAACAGGGCTGCACAATTTTGGGGAAAAAAAAATAATAATAATTGTGATTTTTCTGACAGGTATTCCAATTGCAATTAGATTTGATATATGTTAAAAAGTAGTATTCTGTTCAGACTCCACATTGTAAGCATCTCCAAGAGCATTAATATTTGAGAGAAGACTAAAGATATGAACTGATAATATAAGGATTTCATGCATTTGATTTGTGTAGCACTAGACAAGGAGTCAAGTAGCATTATAGTAAAGTTCTAGATTTGATTCAGATTCAAATTGGACTCAATTTTATTATTATTATTATTATTATTTTATTTTATTTTTTAAAATCACAATCATATCTCTATCCATCACGACAGCATCACATCTTTATTGTTCTTATTGTCAGAAGAGATATGAGTGTGAATAATGGCTCTTTTGTCAAGCCCTGTTTGTCGTCTGGCCTTTGTCACCGAGTCGTCTTTTTCACATCAAACCTCAATAACCTTGGGGGCAAACAAAATAGATCTGAACTTCTCAAACATGAATTTTGCAGCTATTAAACGTCAAGTGAGTTAGAGAATGTACTGAACTGAGCTGGAAAAGAAGTGATCTTTAACACCAGAGAATGCAGGCATGTGCTGTCTACTGGGATCATCACTGGCATTTTAATTCAACATCATTTTGAGTTACACTTTCACTTTAGTTTATCACAAAGGAAACTATGATTATTTGGCTTTTATATTCCGAGGTAAACCAACCAACCATCTACCCTGCAGTTCTATTGTTTATATTCATTTTACAGTTCTGTTGTCCTATGTAACCTCAACTCTCTTCTTCAATTCTACAGATTTGGAACCGACACAAAAATGTAATCACAAAATTTGACATTAAATATTGCTTTAGACAATACATTAATATCTTATGTAGCCTTCTTGCTTACTTAAAGGTGCAATATGTAATTTTTCTGTTCTATTGCTTTGCCTAGAATATTGTACAGTATGGCATTGAACTTATCTATCTCCATGGAAACAAGCAGGTAGCACCACCAGGCCAAGTTACAGGTTAGGTCTGTGAGGAGGTAGAGGTAATCCCATTCACATTTAAAGGTTGTCTGGCAAATCCAGAATGATATTGCTCTGTATGTTTTATACAGATCGATATCAGTCTGGTGTCCACACCTTCCTTTGCTTCTCAAGCCCGGTCAAACGTGATCGCGCAATCAGATCCGTTTTTTTTTAACTGGCACATGTGAAATGAAGGAGCTCATTGGTCACCTATGATTTATAAATAAAATCAAATTCATCTCACTTCAGATTAATAGTTTTGTGCTTTACCAGTTGATTCTGCAGAAATCCACAATGTTTTTCAGCCCCCTAAGATATTTTTTTCCTTTATTTTTTCCCGATACGGTTGGACAATGCCTGTCCCTGAATCGCTAATCCACCTGTCAACCACTTCCATTTGAAAACGAGGAGATTCACCAGTGGCCAGACTCACATATTTGTAAGTATTTACGTGTGTATTCTGGATCACAGGCAAATTTAAAGTTTTTTTTGACCAAGAAAACACTTCTAATTACATGAATGCATAATTGCCATAGTGTGGATAAGCTATACCATCCCCATAGAGACAAGCAGGTAGTTACACACTGGGATTCATCACTTTGCAAGAAGCGTGTAAGCAATTCTCCAGTTATTATCTTGCGCCTCCTTTTTACAACGGTGGAAAATTCAAAGCGACAACACACCCAGAAGGCTTTGGGTAAACATCTGTAGCCGCTGCAAGTTTAATGTTAAGATATGGGCATTGTGTGGTAATCAGAAAGCCCAGTAGTTGTGTCTAAGGAGGATCGGCGGCTATAGCAACCGTCATGGAGATTTCCAGGCAGCGGAGACACCCATTGGGACAAGTGGGGAGAGCATATGGCCCTATAGCATTGGGATTTAACAGCAGTAGCAGTAGCAGACAGGTCTGTGTGTGTGTGCGGGAGGGACTTAATGCTCAATGTGAAAGCTATTCTGCTCACATCCTCCTGCAGTGTGAGGAGAAGCCGGCAGAGTTTCCATCATTCTCAGCTCCTGTTCACAGCCGCGGGAGGAACAGGTCCATATATGAGGGAGGGATAGAGGGAGAGAGGTAAGGAGAGAGGGAAGGAGGCTTTAACTGAACCAGGTGTAATAGCATGAAGAAGTGAAGATACAACGAGAGATGGGAACCAAACCCCAAACTCCAACTTATGACAACTCAGTTTCCACAACTTTCTATTCCAGAACTTTGTCACTGGTAGGGTTAGGAGCAAAGACTGTCTAAAGAAGTGGACAAAGCGATGTCACCCATAGCAACGCTGTCAATCAAACCTGTTGCTAACACTAGAGGGAGTGACCTCGGGGAATGAAGGTGCCTGATTTGTCTCTTATTAATGTTCATATCTTGAATTACAGACACAATAGTAAAATAAAAATACCGGGATCATGTAGAGCAGGTTAAAACAAACAATTTAAGACCAAAATGACGAGCCTCACAGCAGCATTTACAGTCGACGGAGCCAAAAGTGCACCCATGCTCACTTCCTATTTGGAACGCGGCGGCTAGCAGGTTAGCTATTTCCATTTATATATACAGTCTATGTGGGTTTAGTATGACTCAATATCAGAATTTAAATAAATAAATTGGTGTTGCAACTGTGATGCAATTCCACGCAAGTGTAAGGTCACTTAAATAAGATATATGTACCAATTAATTGGAGAAAACAACTACAAATGATTGATACGAACGGTAACTGATATCCCATGTGTCAGTATAGTGGACTCGGAAAATAGCATTTCACGTCTGTTAGCATGTAGGCAGCTAATTCCCCACAGAAATAGTGCTGTTTCTTTAGCAATATCCTCCAGCAGCAAGTGAATCCAGCGCATTGATTAGCAGCTGTACAGCCTGTGTACACTGGCACGCACCAGGGGAACGCTCTAGGCTCTATTTAAGGTGTACTCCTGGTGAGGCCTTTCCAATTTTCTACATGAATGAGAATAGGAAACGGAGCAATCAATCAAAGTCACCCCCTTTTTCTAACAAGCTACCGACACTGGACACTCTAAGCGCTGCCCAGCAAATTTGCCCAAGCACAAAAAATTGGTCTTTTAAATTTCGATGCTGAAGTATTAAGTACACAAACCAAAGTGAAGAGAATAAAGGGTCTGAAAGGTTAGGAACAAATTGTGCAGCATTGAGATATTGAACAAACTTGGCACAATTTGGCTGTGACTGCACCAAGAGGCAAAGACGCCAAGTCAAATATTGTAAGTTCTAAATGGCTGAATAGGTATCAGCAAAAAGGTTGGTAATGATTTTAATATCAGCATTGGTTCTTACAGTGGCATTCAGTGTTTTGGTGCAGTGCTAGTACAAGTAGTGATATAGCAGTATGTACTAGGACTGCTTGTACAAAATATCTGTACTGGGGCAAAACAGATCTGACTTAATTACATGGGAAAAAAATGGTAGAGGCTCTTTAAACAGCCCATATTTAACAAATGTTATAATTCTACTTCAGTTACACATATGGTCTGAAACCTATGACCTATTTTTTGACAAATCTGTATTTAGCTTGGCTGTGTTTCTGCAAAGTCAGTGCCAAAGTTGTGCGATATTTACCTCCCTGCTTTCGGCGGATAAGGTTTTACATCAGAGCCGGTCCCAAACACAGTTGACAACGTGTTCCCTGGATTATCTGGAGCCACACAGACACCTGTTCAGCAGAGATGCGTTACAGCACAATTTTATTAAATTCTCTTTCTGTAAACAACCCAAGCCAATTTCCATTCTGCTGCCTTTAAGTCTCCATGACAAAATGCAAATAGCAGCGCAAGTGCACACGCTTAAGCTCTCACAAAGGCAAGTCCTCCACATGATTTGGCATTAACTGAAGGCTCACAAAGCCAATGAAAACACAAGCCTCTAGTGATTGCAATTTACAACATCTATAAATACAAATCTATGCATTCCTCTGTCAAAGTTAGATCAAATTTAATGAAGAAAAGTGAACCAGGACCAAACCAGGCTGAAAACATGGTTAAATTAAGACGAAGTGGTAATACCCGTTGTTTTCATATAATAAATTAAAATGTGTTTTCCCCTGTAAAGATATATTTTAAAAGCAGCTCCTATAGCATCAAAATAAGACTTCTGTGTGCCGTCTGCCTCTACTTAAAAAAGTTTTAGTTATCAACCATGAAGCAGGAAGTAACACTGGTGCGCTGGAAGTTGTGAATCATCTTTTATTTTTATTGCAGTGAATAATTAGGATGCTGGGAATGTAGCATACCATACATGTAAAATTAACTACGGTACTATTTATTTTTTTCAGCTTTTAAGACATGTACAGCACCTTTAATGGTTACATTTTTATATAACACTTTTCTGCCTTCAAGGCACTCGAAGCGCTTTAAATCAAGGAACCACTCACACACACACACACACAGGTGAAATGGGGTAAGTGTCATGTCCAAGGAGACAACAACAGCATTCATCTGTGGGAGCTGGAATCGCACCTGGAACCTGCGGGACAGTGGATCTGACCATTCAAACAATAGTGTTTTTAGGTCGAGAGCAGGATTTGAACCGCCAACCTTTGGACCAGTGGACAAACACTTTATTAACTGAGCTACTGTCACCCTCAATCTGGTTTGGTATTACGATTTTTACCTTTCTGATTAGTTTTTATTATTTCCAGTAATGTTTAATTTCATATTTTGCCTGACACTACTGTTAGCATGAACATAATCTGACAATATTTCAAATCAGTGTCAGTTTGTTCCATACACAAACAGATAAAGTTTTGTGATTTGTTTTAATATCTATAGTAACGTTCTTATTTTTTTTAATCAGTGCAATTGGAGATACACAAGGTGGTGGTTAGAAACATAATGTTCTTTTCTCTTCTTCGACTGTATAAGAGCTGCTTTCATGCACAATAACAACCACACAGGCCTGTCACAAGAATTACTGTATCGACTTCAGTACATGATAGATGGAGCAATATTTTTTTTGGGTCAATATTTACAGTGTGTACATTTCGCTTTGCACTACTGAGAAGTGGTGAGTGGGTTATTTTTTGGCAATATGATAAGATTTGAGCCGCAGAAGGTTGAATTAATAACTTGAATGACTCATTATAGATGTAAACTAAGTACTTAAGTGTTTCTTTCTGCTACTTATTAATTACAGCTCATGTTTTTTTTGTTTTTTTTTGTGTCAGTGGCATAAATTAGTTTCAGTATTATTGTTTATCGTCTATATTTCCTTCAGCAATATATCACACTTCAAAATGTGTTATCGTGACAGGCTTACGATGACCAGTGGTGGATGAAGTACTCAATTTTGTTACTTAAGTAAAAGTACAGATACAGAGGTAAAAAGTTATTCAAGTAAAAGTATCAAATGAAAAAAATCTACTCAAGTAAAAGTATTTAGGTATCCGAATAAAAATGTATTTTAAGAGTAAAAAGTAAAAGTATTTCACACAAGTATTGTTAATTTGTTAAAGCGTTAAATGTCTTGATTAAAAATGAGACATATTTTGGTCAACAGTAATAATACAAATGAATTTAACTTTCCTTATGAATTTTGTGTATTTATTTTTGTTTGCTCAAAGCCGAAGCTTGAACTCGAAAATTTTAGTCAGGATGTTACCACGAACATGGTAAAAATAACCCCTCAAATCATATGAAAAGTACTTTTTACTTTTCAATCCAGTTAAAGAAAATGTAGTACTAGATACCTGCTCTCAAATATAGTGAAATAAAAAGTATCCACTGTAAAATGTACTTAAGTAAAGTTCAGATACTTAAAAATACTACTTAAGTACAGTTCTTTACTACTTGTACTTCTTTACCCTCCTCCGCTGACGACGACATCACTCAAAGCCGTCTGCCGCTGCCGCCGTCCCATAATGCAGTTCGCCTCATTTCGATATTGACTTAATTCTACGCGCACGTCGGCTCTTCATGCAGACAGCAGCATGTGCGGAGCAATGACCCGAACAAGCACCACAGCCGTTTGCCTTCCTGAGACGAATAGCAATTACAATTTGTGTTCTGTCTCATTGGCCCAGCCATTTGTTCTCACGCACAGGCTCCAGTACAGAAACAGCTTAATCTGAGCGCGCCAGAGATGAGGAAATATGTGTTAATGACAGGAAAGACTTTAATTCCCCATTTTGCTTGAACCCGAACTCCATCACTTTTTTATATCCACTTGTATTATGTCATTGTCATCTAATACACGGTCTACAGCACCAATCTAAAGTAAATAAAAGTACAGCCAAAGTTTGATCATTAGATAGATTACATTGTTGGCAAAAACTTGCTGCTGTGCAGTGTCTTATGGGCCAGGACTGGTTGATATATTTGTCTTTTAGTCCAATTATTCACAACGTTATTGCCGCATTTTGAGATAGTTGGCCTGTCGTGATAATTACTATATCCACTTAGCGTGTGTATAGTTTCTTTACAATAATGGGGAGATTTCTGTTATTTTTGTTGAAATATGATAAGGTTTGAGCTGCAGAGGGTTGAAAAGGTAACTTCTATGGCCAAGTATTGCTTCATTCTGCCATTTATTTCTAGCTGCTCATGTCTTTTATGATGATACTTTCTATTTAAACATTTGTTCACTGGGATTATCCTGCTGTAAGGTTATTGTGTCACAGCCTTAAAGTAGTTTCAATATTATCGTTTATTGCAGTATATCTCTGTAGCAATATATGTGTGTGTGTGTGTGTGTGTGTGTGTGTTATCGTGACAAGCCGTTTCTTAAAGGTTAGGGGTAACAGCTCCAATCCATTTCGTGTTAACAAATAAAATAACTTTATTGATCCGTTAGGAACTTCTGTTGCAAATAGCCTACAATGACAAAACAACACGGCTTGAAAGAACTGACACGGAACGAGCCAGGCCTGTTACTCTATTACTGTATCGACTTATCATTCAGTATATGAAAGTTGGAATAATATTTTTTGGGGGTCAATATTTATTGTGTGTACTTTTTCTTTGCACTACTGGGACATTTTTGGTTATTTTTGGTGATAAGATTTAAGCTGTTGACTCATTACTGACGTAAACCAAGTACTAAAGTGTTGCATTCTGCTGTTTATTTATTGCAGCTCAAGATTTTTTAACAATATCGTAGATTTAGAATAGTTTTTGTGGTTTAAATCTGCTCTTGGGTTATTGTGTCAATGGCATAAATGAGTTTCAGTATTATCGTTTATTGTCTATATTTACTTCAGCAATATATGGCACTTCAAAATATGTTATCGTGACCTATAGTTACTGCTTCGGTAAATCTATAGTTACATATATTTTAATGAAAGGGTTAATGAGGATGCAGATTTTTTTATTTATTTTTTTTATAACTTGAACTTTTTATTTTCAAATAAACAAAATACAACAGTTCCACATAAGGTCAGCCTCAGATCACAGATAAGCATAATGATGTGGAGCAAATGTAAATACTGTACATAAACATACAATTCTAACACATCACCTAAAACAAAACCAAAAACTAATAAATGGTTATATCCATCGAGGGATGCCATACAAACAAAACATAAGATAGTTACATCATTACAAGTAAATTCACACACCTGAGGTAGTTCCTCGAGCTGGAGACGCCATTGATTGAATAAATGCCCAGTAAAGTGACCGCTTGCTGTTATAATCATCGACTCTAATCAAAAGTCTGAACGAGGACACAGATGTAATTGTTCCTCCCCGTTTTTATTCTCAAATTCCCCATACATACATTCCAGTATATCTTTCAAATGACCTTCCTTTGATTCTGCAGTAATTCATTTTATGCTAAACCCTGCTCCTAACTAGTTTCAAGTACCCAGATACGGAACAGGCTACAAACGTCCACTTTAAGGCTGGAAATACAAGGATGTATTACCTGCCTCTCCACACTTACAGAGGACAAAGAATAATCAGCAGCATCTTGTTCCATCAATGTCCATTTTTCATCGGCCCACACTAAAATTGCCTCTCAGACCCACTTCAGAGCTCCCAAGTTTAATGGCTGAGTCAAAACAGTTAAAGTGACCCGCTACTTAAGTCACCTTGAATCCTTAAGCAGTCCGTATACCACTGGGACCGCTCCCATCTCCCAAAAGGTAATTTAGCATGCCTGCCAGAAAACTAGGAAGCAAGGAAGTAGCATGGGCTTCTCAAAAACCATTATCCGCTACAGCGTTCAGCATATAAGCAAGTCATTTAAGAGCTTTGTATGAAATGAACTTGATTCATTCACTGTAAGTAAATGGGCCCCATTCCCCTATTCTTTTCATTAACTAGTCAGACCATTAAAGTTACAAAATGCACAACATGGCGTCCATCAATCAAAGCCGTTCGCCTCCACACTTAGCATCTCAGTCATTTGGAAGCAGTCAGTAAATCGTGATTGCAATACAGCCTGCGTCAGAAAACCACAACCAAAACATTCTGAGACACATTTTTTTTCCCACTGTGAAATATTAACATTAAAAGTTACACACCAATCAGTTTCTTACAACATATTTGAGTTCAGTTAGATTTAAAAAAAGACAGATGTTTTTTGTTTTTTTTTCCTGCTATTTAGCAATGAATTATCACATACGTAGATCAGTATTTTACATTTTGTTATTGACTTGTGTATGGCTGTGTTTGAAAGTCCACCCTAGTCCCTAACCCCTCAATCACTACATAGGCCTGCGCCCTTTAGTGGGCTCTATAGTGCACTCACTCACAAAGTGATTCGTACACACAGCTCACTACTTTCGGGTCACATGTCTCTGGCGTCTGAATGAAAAAAAGTCCACTAAACTCAGATAAAACTTGATTTCTGTCATAAATAATGATCCGATTGGACTGGCACACAATTATTTATGGACTAACAATAACCATGCAAGTTTTTGTCAAGCCGGATCCCACATAAATAGATTTTTTTTTTAATCTTTGTCTGAGATGTGGAAATTATCGCTCTTTCAACAGCTCAAGCTAAGGCATGCAGCTAACGCTAGCAACTTTACACAACATTTATTTAAGAGTGTCATAATCAGCGATCAATAGTGCGATAAACCAGCACTTCTATCTGCTTCATTCAGTCGTGTTGTGTCCAGTTAAAGACCTGTCGCTGTCCACTGTTTTTTTGCCGACTCTTGCAGTGCATTGTGGTCTAGATTGACCGGTCTAGTGGCTCCCGATGCCCACAACTTTTCAAGGTGCATTGTGTGAAATTTTGAGTGCAGTACTTTTTCACCAACTGGCCATTTGGACACCACTAAAAATGGAGTGACCCCTAAATAGTGCCCTAACGAGGGAATAGTGTGGACATCCAGACACAGGCTGGGTCTTTTTACCGTTACAAGCAGCAAATTCCATTTTCATTTGTTTAGCTTTATTGTTTGTATTGTATTGTTCAAACATAGCTATGTGACTTTTTTAATCTTATATGTCTACATTTTTTGAATTATCACAAAGTACAAGGATTATGGGTGAGGACAAGGTGAGAACAGAAATTTGCTGAGCACTCAAGATCAAATGCAATGGGGCAATGCAGGATGACTCAAACACACGTGAATAAATCAAAATACAACTCTGAGCAGGCCTGTCACGATAACACATTTTGAAGCACGATATATCGCTACAGAGAAATACTGCAATAAACGATAATATTGAAACTACTTTATGCCACTGATTAAGATTTACACAATGCAAGATAATCCCAGTAAACATTTTAAATAGGCTGTTCCATTAAAAGACATGAGCTACAACAAAGAAATAGCAGACTGTACCAATAATTATCCTTCACATCCCCTCCACAGCTCAAATCTTATCATATTACAACAAAAACACCCAAATCTCCCACTTTTGCAAAGAAAAAGTACTCACGATAAATACTGAGGCCCAAAATGCATTGTTCCAGCTTTCATATATTGAACGATAAATACGATACAGTAATCACTGTGACAGGCCTAACCCTGAGAAAGCTAATGGTGATGTAAAAGCATAATAAAATGGTTAAAAGCTCGTCAGCTGTATACTTTATCTCCTTCAAACATACAGTGTGTATGCATATTCCTGTAGATTTTGCTAACATCTGTTGTGTGATAATTGCTGCAGTTTCATTTGTTATTTGCAGTGTGACGTTTGACAACTTTTCTTTCCAATTAGCATAAAGTCTGTGCATCTCTGAATATGCATGTACTGTTTTGATCACACCATGACATGTAGATATTCCCCATTGTTTGTTCCATAGCAGCATGTCAATTAGTGTGAAATCTTTAATTAATGTTGGATATGATAATCACATACATTCTGTCATCTGCAGAATAAATGCTTTGCCAGTTTAAACGTGGCCAGATAGTTATATTTCCTCTACTTTACACTTTAGCAGAAGTGAAAAAGTATTTGTGATTTGTATAATCCAGGAGTTTGGGGCTGTGTTGAGCCCTCGCGCTGCCGTCAGACTTGGCCAGTCACTGGAAGGCTGACAAAAACATCAATGCTTTGGATCGAAAAACAATACGATGTTGAATGTTCATAACTGAAAAGTAAATCTCTGACCATATAAAGGGCACTACAGGCTTTCAAAGAATTGATTTGGTTTATTTCAAGGTTTTCATGAGGAGATGTGCAGCAGAAACTATTAGAAAGGTGTGATTTTTGTGTCTCTAGTTTTTGCAAACATGTTTTCCATTTTTAATACTTTCTATTTTGAATTTTTTATGAAATTGAGCAAAACTGACCTTCCCTTGCTGATTACAAATTCAACCAACCAAGCTTAAGACACAAAGAATCTAAAATCAAAGTGTGTTTTGACCTTAGTGGGCTCTGGGTAGCAGTTGTTTTTATATTAATATTAGTGGCATGAGATTATATGTTTGAAAAATATTGACTCTGTGTGTATTCTTAATAGTTCTGATTCCAGGTAATATATAACATGTTCAAGGTACCGGTAATGAAAAATGCAACAGTAACCAAGTCCAGTTCAAGATTTTATTAGGGGATTGTGGCTCGATGAAGGGGGATTGGGAAGCGTGGAGTAGATAAGGATTATGGAGTAGTGGTTGTTATAAAAGGGACAAGAACAAAGGAATTAGTGATAAAATGAGTATAACGTCATAATTAAACCAAATATACTATTAGCATAACAGAAATAAACTGGAAAATAGGAAGAACAAATGTAGTTAAATACATTAGATTGAACTCACTGTCATTTACACACTAATCCATTTTGATGATTAGGGACTACACGATATCAGCCAGCTCCAGCTCCAGCTCCAGCTCCAGCAGCAGCTCCAGCTCCAGCTCCAGCTCCAGCTCCAGCTCCAGCTCAGCGCAAAGAGGTGGAACAGGTGTGTTTGGGCAGTAATTATTAGAGACACATTAGAGATACATTGGTTGTCGGGCCGATATTTGGACTTTTTAG
>KN472069.1:0-11184 GCA_000787095.1 Periophthalmodon schlosseri | reverse complement strand
CTCGTTTTGGATGATGGTCAAAAATTTAAAAAGAACTTATATTTTTATTGTATGTGTTTTGTTTCACTGCGTATAACTGCTTTTGTTTGCGTTTTTAGATTGTTGCCATCCATTTGGACTGGAGTCGGGCAGTGTGACAGACATTCAGATGACGGCTAAAAACTCCAGAGGTAAAAAGTGTTTATGTCGTCATCATCCTAAAGTCTGTGGAATTTTACTATGTGACTTTATATTTATATGTTGTTTTAAAGGATACTGGGAACCACATCTCGCCAGACTGAACAATGCAGGAAAATATAACGCCTGGAGCACTGATGAAGACAACAGTTGGATTCAGGTGTGGATTTAGGAAGAAGTATTTTGCACAGCCATTTTGTTTTAATGTTCATACATCTGCTCTCCCAGGTCGACTTCCAGCGCCCTGTGGTGATCAGTCAGATATCCACCCAAGGGGCCAAACAGATGTTTTATTCACAATATGTCCTCAAGTATGTCATTTCATACAGTAATGACAGACGGAAGTGGACTTTCTACAAGGGCGACAGCAAGAGCTACAGAAAGGTACAAGATAAAGCTAACGCTAAGCTAAAATAAACTTCAAATTCACAAGACAAACATAAATAGGCCACTCTCTCTTTACCAGATCTAAACAGTCCTCTCTCTTTTTACCAGGTCTTTCCTGGGAACCAGGAGGCTTATGAGATCAAGACCAACACCTTCTTTCCACCTATAATCGGTCGGTTCATTCGGCTCCACCCGGTGGAGTGGTACTACAAACCCACACTGCGCATGGAGTACTACGGCTGTGAGCTCGATGGTAATGTTTAAAATGTGTCGACATCACAGATAAACATAAACAGACAAACATATACAAGTACTTATACGAGTACTTATACTTATACAAGTACTTACCATTTCACATTTGTGTTATATCTGTGGCCTCAGGCTGCTCTGTGCCTTTGGGGATGGAGAGCAGACAGATTCAGGACTCCCAGATAACGGCCAGCTCCACACACAGCAGCTGGTACGGAGGACCGTGGAAACCTTATTTTGCACGTCTCAACAAACAAGGAACCATCAACGCATGGCAGGCCAGGGTAATGTGCGGTAAAAACAATAATAATAATAATGAAACGATAATAATAAGACTCACAGCGTTTCCCGTGTCTCACAGATAAACGACCTGCACCAGTGGCTCCAGGTGATGCTCCCTCACACCAAGAAGATCACAGGCATCGTCACACAAGGAGCCAAGTCTCTGGGGAAAGAGATGTACGTCATCTCCTTCTCCCTCCAGTTCAGCAACGACGGCCTGCACTGGACCGACTACACCGACGACGAGGTCACCTCCAAGGTACGGTACGACTGTGTGAAGAATATTTACACACTCATATATACAGCCTTAAGAATCTATATACATTTATGTACAGTCTATGGGCTACACCTTAATTCTTTCTTCAAAACGTGCTTTGCTCCTCTCCACAGACCTTCATAGCAAACACCAACAACTCGGACCATGTGAGGAACTACATCTATCCTCCCATTTTCTCGCGCTTTATCAGAATCATCCCCAAAAGTTGGAAGAACGCCATCACCCTGAGGATCGAACTTCTGGGCTGTGACTCTGAGTGACTCTGACAGAAACAGGCACTTACAAAAATAATAACTTTATTCAGGTAGTGAACGCAACAGCATTACCATATGTGATATCTACTTATGCGATTTACCTTATCAAGTCCTTCATGGCACTTACAGATTATGTTTATTCTGTCCCTGCATTTTTAGACCTCAACACAAAACTAAGTAAATAGGGATGATATTGTAACACTGGACACATGCAGCGTAATAGAGAGAGACGACGTTCGACGCTAACACTTATTTTAAGGACTCAGCAGGAGTCATGCGGCCTGCCGTATATCTGTGATGCAATGTGACGCGCCGAGCTGCAGTCAGAGCAGACACATGTACAGCTCCGCTCGGACACATGCACAACTCATCGTGATGTAACACAAGAGTCTCATGACGAACTTTACGACCGTGAATTATCTCTCACTGTTTGCGTTTCAAAAAGGGAACGTTCCACAGCTCTGGACTTGTTTCACACATTTTTACAAAAACACACAAGGCTTTGAATGTCCGTATTGTTAGTATATATTTTTACATACAATTACTAACAATATGTGTAAATATGGGGGGACTTTGTAATTTATTTTCTCAATAAATATAATTGAAATGTAGTTTCTGGCTAAATTGTGAATGAAGTGTCTGTGTGATCCCTCAGTCGTCCAAGTGTGATCCATAGTAAAAGAAAATTCAAATCTGTCACTGGACAAAACATCGTAGGAGCGAAGACGTTTGCTGCTCATCTTCAGCTCTGGTCAGACAGATATAAGGCAGCGTCCGCCAGGAATCTGACCAGATCTAGAACCAGAAAAAGCGGCTTGGGTGAGCAGCCAAACACCTTCTTGGCGATAGCTCCTCGGGGCGTCACTTTTAACACCTTAACCGACGCCGGAGCCGACCTTAACGGCACCCGAGGGTCCCAGAGTCAACAGACACGTGCAGCTGCAAACACAGGCCACGTTTATCCATTTGCCGATCGTGTTGAACGAGGCGGCGGAGGTGCGAAAATCTCAGAGTCCACACCACTTATCCCTGAAGATAAATGGGCTCTGGAATAGTTTTATAGAAGGTCCAGCCGCCTGACGGTTTGGGGAGGCTCCGCTCAGGCAGCTGTTGGCATCGCTGTATGGACCTGAAGAATTTACTGTGCGGTATTAGATATTCTTGGACAGAAATGGACCTGGTGTAGTTTAAGGACACTGATATTGAGGAATGTGTTGATGATTAGTTCTCTCCGTCTGCCACAGGGGGGCACTATAAGATTAATCAACAGTTTGTCAGGATAGTTCAGTTCGCGTCATTGGCTCGTGAGCTGTTGTGTTTGTCTAAAAACCTTGAGTTACTAAGATAAAAAGTAACATATTGTACATTATTATGGGTCTTATTATTTATTTAGTATTTAGGGCAGTGCTGGAAGAAGTACTCAAATGTGTTACTTAAGTAAAAGTACAGATACTGGAGCAAAATATACTCAAGTAAAAGTATCACATGAAAAAACTGACTTAAGTAAAAGTATTAAAGTACCCGTTTAAAATACTAAGTACATTTTTAAAGTATTTCTTGCAGATTTTGAGTCTTATAAAGCTTCAAATGTAGTGATTTCGATAAAGATTTGAGCTGAATTTGTTACTGAATCTGTTCTTATTTGTATATTTCTGTTTTGCTCAAATTATGAACGTGTTAAAAATAAACCCTCAGCCTTTTCAGCAGGTCTCACACAATAATAAAAAATACTTTTACTTTTCAGTCCTGTTCAAAAATATAGTGGAGTAAAAGTAAAAAAAAAAAAAAGTAACCATTTAAATACAGGACTTTACTACTTTTACCGTGTTATGTTCCAACAAAATTCTATTCTAAAAGTCTGTGGGTCCACGTGGTGCAGAGAGCGAGACCCCAAGTTCTGTAGGAGCTCAAATTCTCTGGCTTCCTCCCGCGCAGAGCAGGTAAAATGGCACGTACGGCTCATGGCTATGACACAAAGCGCAGTGACTTCCCGCTCTGTGCGCGTCTGTGAGTCTGTGTCCGCGTCTGTCACGATCTGCCCAGTGATGAAGAACATTAAAATATCTGTGCGTTACGCGTCCGGCCGGAGAGAGGGACACACGAGTTGTTTACAAACAGACTTTTTTAAGAGGGGGCGACGTCAGCGCAGTGTAACTCCAACCGGTCACACCCCCCGGTCCTCTCCCCGCGCCCGTCACCGCCCCCGCCGAGCCAAGGGTCGTTAAAAAGCGCCAGGAGCCAGAGGAGGGTCAGTCCAAGTCTTGAATGAGTCTCGTGCGCTGAAAGAACACGGTTGGACTATTAATAAAGAGAAGACTGTATTGGATAAAATCACTGGAAACATGAAGTCTCCAAAGCTTAAGACGCAAGGTAAGAAGGGATTCATAATGTAACGTAATAACGCGTCGGATAACAACTTTACGCACGAGCCACGTTGGGGAAAAAAAAACCAAAAACGTGTGATTTCGTTCTGATTTTGCAGCTAAATTTGTGAGTGAGGAAGATCTTGACGACGTCCTCGGGGAGTTTGACGCTGTCATTGAAGACTTCACGTCGCCAATCGAGAAACGTCACTTCAGGTACGACGAGCACCTGAAGACGATGAAGAGACGGAGCAGCGCGAGCGTCAGCGACAGCGGCATCAGCGACTCGGAAAGTAAGTCCCGGCAAAACGGAGAGTCGGTTGTATGAGTTTACCAGACGTGACAGTTGGGATGGGTGTCGACTGTTTGGGGAGGGAAAGACCGCGAACGTGCCTCATAGCGCGTGGCCAGCAGCAGTGCGCGTAAAGCGCGAGAAGACTAGATTATATCCTTTTTTTCTTGACTTCTCTTTCTTTACTGTGTTTATAATTGAATTTTTCGTCATATTTCTCAACATTGTGATTAGAAGTTATATCAGAAGAATGCACATTAACGCGTTGACATTAAAACCAAAAGGAAAAAATGAACACTTTTGGAACGATATACTTTGTTTTTACTCAACAGCGGCTATACGCGTGAAATATCCCGTTCATTTTAGTGCCTGAATACCAAGCGTCGCTATACGAAGCCATCCCAGTGTCAGGTTACTGCAATAAACTGACAGCCTCCAGAACGGAGATCAGGCGCATGTGAGCCTACAGACTCTTTAGTGAGGTCCCATCCAATCACATGCCAACGCTATTCTTACCTGCAGGTGTCAGTTGCACGGTTTGCGTTTTGTAACATTTGAAATTCGGAGCTGCGGTGACTTGCAGAGTGGAGCATCCCAAAGATCAACTTAAGGCATGAAGCGATGTGGCAGATACACGTGAAGCTGCTCCTGTTTTTACGCTATGTGGTATTTTAGTTAGAACTTTGGCCTCCAGCATTTAAACGCTCGACCCAGAATCCTGCCTTATCTTATCTTATTTGTAAGTTTGCGACGGAGGAAATGTGTGGAACTTGTTTTTTAAGGGCAGTGTGGAAAAAAAGCAAAAGAACATCAGGGAAAAGCACTCGACTAGGATTTAGACTTACCGCAAAGGAATTAAAACACATAATGCAAATACCATTTCAGCCCCTTTTTAGCTCCAGACGCCACTCTGAAGTTATGTAACAGCTCGGAGCCGATCCTGGAGATGTTTACCAGAGCAGTTTAAAAAATTTACCACCAGACCACAGCGGGCAGTTTGTCCACTATATGGCCTTAAAACCCCAGGGTCTGTGTTGGACTTGGCTTTAATGGCGCTAACAAGTGGTTGATTTGTCGATGGGATCAGATTCCTGCGGGGGCCGTGTCTTCTCCATGGCAGTGACCGGGGGACCGTCCCGCGCAGTGACACTATTGTGCTCCACTGTGATGGACGCTCGGACAGTTACCCGGACGGTGAGCCACTCTGATAAAGGCTCGTGTTGAAGAGGAGGATGTGTGGGGCAGGAGCCAGAGGGACTAAGCGCGTGTCCAAAATGATCCACCCACAAACCAAAAAACGCAGGCGACTGACAGGATTTACAGACAAGAGTCAGTTCATAGACGTGAGCGTGACGTCACCCACAGCGTTCGGCTCCAGTCAAATGAAGCTCATCGAGGCCGGAGCAGTTATAGGGGCCGATTTGGAGCAGAGTTCCATATTTGGAATTCCGATCACGAGTATCATAGCAACCAAAGAGCCAATCCGGAGCGAGCGCTGTCAGTCAAACCTGTTGCTAACGCTAGCGGGAGCGACCTCAGGGAAAGAAGGCGCCTGCTTTGTCTGTTATTAATGTTCATATCTTGATTTACAGACACAATAGTGAAATAAAACCCCAGGATCATGTAGAGGGTTAATACGAACATTTAAGACCAAAATGACGAGTCTGACAGCAGCAGGTACAGAGAGAGGACACAGTTTTTCAATGTAAAGTGAATCAATGGAGCTGGAAGTGCGCCCATGATCACTTCCTATTCAGAACGCGGCGGCTAACGGGTTAGCTACGTCCATTTATATACACAGTCTATGGTTCAAATGTAAAGTTTTGAAACAATTTTAGTTTGACTCTTGAAGCTTGTATCTGGATATTGTATTGTTTATGTATTTATGCATTTAAAGACGAGAATGTTGTTGACATTTAAGAAGGAAAAAGAAGCGCTGACTAGAGTAACACGACTTAAGCAGCTCCTTAGACCATTCTATTGTCAAGTCAAGTCAAATGTATTTATAAAGCACATTAAAAACACCCCCAGCTGCCCAAAGAGCTGTTCAAAGGCCATATAAAGTGCAGTCTTATGAAACAAAACATGCAAAAACACAATAAAACAAGTGCAGACAAATGAGTTTTAAACAAAGATTTAAACATATTTAAAAATTGGGCTGTTTTAACACACAGAGAAATATTGTTCCAGAGTCTGGGACCAGCAACAGCAAAAGCCCCGCCCCCTCGAGTTTTTAGCCGGGACCTCGGAACATCCAAAACCATCTGGTCTCCTGATCTCAAAGTTCTACTGAGAACATGGACAGACAGAAGCCCAGAGAGAGAAGGAGGAGCCAACTCAGGGAGACGTTTAAAAACCACCATCAGAATCTGAAAATCAGTCGCGAAGCCGACGGGGAAACAGCTGTTATACCACTGCCACCAGGGAGGCGCCGATCCAGCTTTTTCAGTACTGCAGCTTTAAATATCTGCCGATACCAACCGATACCAGAACAGAGACTGAAAACAGCACCTACTTCCTTTACACAAAAATAAAAGTAAGACAGAACTGATCCAGATGTGTGATGTAGCTGTTGTTTATCCCTTAAGGAACCACAGAACAACTTTGTATAAATAAAAGTTAAAACATTATGAGACTTTCTGGACCAACTACGATCTGTAAATAGTCTTATTACATCAGTTTATACGTCCAACCCATAGACTGTTTATATAAATGGACGTAGCTAACCCGCTAGCCGCCGCGTTCCAAACAGGAAGTGATCATGGGGGCACTTCCTGCTCTATCGACTCTGGCTCCAATTCACTTTCTGTGTAAAAACTGTGGCTTCTCTCTCTGTATCTGCTGCTGTCAGACTCGTCATTTTGGTCTTAAATGTTCGTATTAACCCTCTGCGTGATCCTGTGGTTTTAATTTCGCTTTTGTGTCTGCGCTACGCCGTCTCGCCCCCAAACTACAACGCCGCGTCTGCTACGACCACACGCCTGACGCGGAGAAAGTGGAAGGCTGTCATTACAGGAGAATGCTTCAAATTACACACTCAAGTTACTCTCAGACACAGATGGAAGCTGTAACGCGTTTGTGTTTGGTCCGCGTCAGGTGCAGAGTCCCTCAACAGAAACAGCTTCAGCTTCAGCGACGAGCGGCTCAACTCCCCGACGGGGCTCCCCTCCGACCCCACCTCCCCCGCCCTAATGTCGCCGAAACGTAAGCCGCAAAAAAAAAACCACTCTCAAAAGAACAAAACGCCCGCTCTCTTCTTCAGATGATGATTAACGTGATTTTCTTCTTCTGTAGCTAAACTTGGGGACACTAAGGAGCTGGAGGACTTCATCGCCGACCTGGACAAAACATTAGAAAGTAAGTGGGAGTTTAAAGCGCCGATGGCTCATTCACAGAAACACACTATATTTAAGATTTTACAAAAGATTTTACGCATTTTTTTCACAGTTTGGCCATTTTTTTTAGCTTTCGAATTTTACTTCCTGGTTTGAAATCATGACATCACACCAGGGAATTCCATAACTGTCACCTAGCAACCAAAAACTCCTGATTCTCCTGATTGGACAAATAAAAATAAAAGTAAACACCTTTATTTTGTTGGAATAATGTTTAAAGTATCAGGGGAAAAAAATGTGTTTCTTTTGTGTAAATTGTGCTGAACTTTTGGACAGAATTCTCCCAGTGTGACGTCACCAGTGTGATGTCATCAGTGTGGGACTCTCTACTTCCTGTCATTTTCAACATATTTTTCCACTTTTCTTCCCAAACTGCTCCTTGATTGGTGTAAAACTATAATTTATATTTACAACAGGTTTTACCCGACCAACTTACACACAAAATAAGAAAATGATCAAAACTTTAAACTGCAGTAGCTCTTATGAAGTAGCTCGTCGTACTCGAGTACTCAGAAAGTTCCCCTAAAGTCCCAGTGCGCTATGCTAACGTAAACATCTGCGTCATTTTGGTCTTAAATGTTCGTATTAACCCTCTACATGATCCTGGGGGTTTTATTTCACTATTGTGTCTGTAAATCAAGATGTGAACATTAATAACAGACAAATCAGGCGCCTTCTGTCCCTGAGGTCGCTCCCGTTAGCAACAGGTTTGATTGACAGTGTTGCTAAGCGCCCGCTCCCTGCTAAACCAGCCTCTTCAGCCGCTCCGGCCTCGATGAGCTTCACTTGGAGCCGAACGCTGTGGGTGACGTCGCGCTCACTCAGTCACTTCTTTGTACAGTCTGTTGTTTATCTGTTTGGCCGTTTCCTACGCCACAGATAAGGCTGAAGCGCAGAGGGAGGCGCGTAGCAAACTGTAAATATCAGAAGTGAGAGTTCAGTGAGAGTCTTCCTCCTCCGCTGGCCGCTCTGTCGTGTGTTTTTTCCTCCACCCTCAGAGTTCTTTCAGTCCCGTCCTGTGTAAAACCCCAGACGGCGAATGAGCCAGCGAGGCGGGCAGTCGGCCAGGAAGGTCCCGCAGAAAGGGCCGTTTATTAGAGCCACCGGTGTTTACGACGCCCCCCCCCTCGCTGGAGCCAGCCCTTTCTGAGAATAGAAGCGGCGACCCGGGAGACGAGGAGTCCCGCTCTAACCGGCACTGTCTGTCCCCGTCCTTTTTTTAGGCATGTGACCCCGTGAGCCGCGAGGGAGGGGGAAGTGGGCGTCCGTACCCGGGCCGAAGCGCACATCTGGAACCACCCGACGGGAAACAGCCGGACGCCGCGGCGACCGCCAACGGACAGGGACAGCGAGAAGAGTTCCGCCGGTATTTTCCTAGACTCCGTCCTCCGCACGCGCCGGACCACCTGAGGAGAGAGGGCGGGAATCAGCAACGTGGACGATGTGTGAGGGTTTGGACTCGACTGGAAAAGACTTGGACTTAATAACAGAGTCACTGGATCCTTCACTGTTTGACAAACACTTCCTCACCCAAAACTTGACCTGGAAGAGTATTTAATATGGCTTTTATATTAGAATTATATTTGTAATTTTATAGTGCTACACATTTGTAAATTGTCTTTTTGTGAAATATATTTTTGTATCTTGTGTAAATAATAATTGTCTATTTGCTTCGGCATTAACAAAAGTCCTTAAGTCACATTTATGTTTAAATGGCCTGAGCTTAAACTCCTCTGGAAATAACTGGAATCAAATGTATTTAATACAGATCATGTCGCCAGAGTTAATATGACATAATATAAAGATGTTCTGTCATTAAACGTGTCTGTGCTGTTCGTACCAACACTAATATACTTCAGTAAAGTCCTGTTTACAGGCCCTGGGTTTGAGGCGGTCGCAAAAGTGAAGACAAGCGCCACAGATGATCAGATAAAAGTGTGTTTATAGATACAGGCTTAAGCTGTCGCCAAAGTCAGACATGATGTTATATAAGACACGTTTCCAGGTGGAGGAGCAGACTGGACCTTTAACTTATTATTAATATATTATCCCTTATTATTATTTTAAGCAAACTGAAAAAACTACTCGATACAGAAGTAACTAAAGCTCTTGTGTCTCCGGTGCCCTGAGCCGATGCCGCGGGTCTAAATACCGCGGTCCTTCTTTCTAAGAACGTAAACTCACATATGCGGCGATCTGTCGTAAACAGACGTCACTCGTCTCTGCCTCCTGCGCTCGTTAATCACGGCGCTCGACGAAGCGGCCGCTTACGTAACTCCGGCCCGGGTCTATTTGCGGAGGCGGAGAGAGACGCCGGCGGGACCCGGGGGCTCCGCGGCAGGGCCGGCCCGAACGGGCCGATGTCGGAGCTCCGCGCGATCAGCTGACCTCCGGAGGTCCGGGGTCACGGGCCGCAGACAAACATGTTTCTACTGTGAGCTCCTCAGAGCAGAGGAGCGTCCAGTCACAGATGTTCTTCAGAGTCAGATGTTCTTCAGAGAGACTCCGCATCTGAGTAGATCAAGAGCATTTATGAGACACTGTTCACTTGGTGCGAGTTGATCTGTTGGCAGGAAGTTGGCACAGAGATGTTAGTGTTCGTGTTTCTTCAGTAGATTTGGCAGAGCGGGCACTGTCCGCGGCCGCGGTCGGCGCCGACCCGGACCCCGCGTTGGCGCAGCTCATGATCCGGAGCGGGGTCGCGGGCCTCTTGTTTAAAACACCCGGCCCACTTGGCAGAAGAGGACATCTTTGGCATCTTTGGCATCTTTGGCACCGAGGCTCAGTACAGTGCGCGGGAGGCCTTGGCAGCAGACACGCTCCACAGTGTGGGAAAGTATCTACCGGAACTCAGCAAACTCAGGTTTATGACACAAGACGATTCAAAACTACATGAAGCGTTTAAACAGCTCGGTCTAAAGTCACAGTTTACACTAAACACCCTGCGGACACCAGGAGGACTTCTATGGGAGGTCCCTCTGCTCCAGCGGTCGCTCTATGAATAGTTTGGGCAGAGACTCACAGATGTGAGTCCACATCACAAAAAGTCAGAATTACACAGAGTAAATATCAGGTTCAGTTTACGCTGCCTCCACACGAGGCCAGACGCCCCCTTAACCTTAACCTTATGTCCCTGTGGAACCCTCCAGAGGTCCTGTGGAACGAATTACACAGAGTAAATATCAGGTTCAGTTTACGCTGCCTCCACACGAGGCCATACGCCCCCTTAACCTTAACCTTATGTCCCTGTGGAACCCTCCAGAGGTCCCTGTGGAACCCACCAGAGGTCCCTGTGGAACCCTCCAGAGGTCCCTGTGGAACCCTCCATCAGCAAACACAAGTATGAACATTTATGAAGCGATAATGGAGAGGGCCTGATGTTCTCCTCAGACGTGTCTCCTGTGTGTTTGATCTGAGGAGTTTATGTTGAAGACCAGACGCCCATGACCCAGTATCTGCCTTAAAGTGTTAAAACCACATCATGTTCTCCACACACACACACACACAC